>PVJL010004903.1:0-119376 GCA_004026885.1 Lyroderma lyra
AGTCCGCTTTGATTGGTTCTCTTTCCTGTTTCCTGGAACATGGATGTGATGGCTGGAGCTGCAGGTACCTCCCTGTGACCAAGAAGAAGTCAGAGAATTCATTACACGGGCCGCAGCCTTGAGAGCTGAGGCTCTGTGAACTCGTGCGTTGAAGTACATTGGACGTGTGTTTATCCAGTGTTTTTCATCCTTATTGATGCGTAATTTGTCCCGCCTTAGGCCACTAGGAGCCTTCTCGACTCCACCTTAGTAGTCTTTGATGCTTCATTGCTTTGTGGCACACACACACACACACACATACACAGTTACACACGTACACAAGACAGATGTCCCATATTCATCTTTCACGTTTCCTGCTTGGCCTGGAATCAGACATTCCTCCAAAAGCTCCGGTTCCACTGATGGGAAAATATATTTATACTTCCAGAAGTGTCTTAGCTATTTGTAGCCCTTTCCTTAGTATATTCAGGATAGAAAAGTAGCTTTGAAGAGGTGTTGAGGACACAAAGTCATTTCTTTTTCAGAGTGTCTGCTAGAGATGTTCCTTTCTGCTCTATACATTCTGACAGGTCAGGTAATTTAGTCATTTTATCTAATCTTTATATTAAATTTGATCTGTGGAAATACCTTTCTTTTTTCTGTCTTTTGGCAATCTACGGGTGATGCATCACTTGTAGACAGTCATTATTTGTACCTTATAGCTTTTTGTATGTCTTAAATGATTTCATTTTTATATTTTCATTGTACCATCTTATATAACAATAAAAATAGGATAGCTAGGAATAACCCTTGCAAAAGATGTACATGCAATGTAAGGAGCTATTAAATAACTCCCTAATAAAAGGAAGTGGATATTATATTCATGAAAGGGAAGAGAAATATTTCTAAATAAAGCCAATCTTCTCTTAATTAGATCTTGCAGGGGTCCTAGATTCTGTATTTTATCATCTAGAATTTGAAATTGTGGTTTTCAGACCAGCTTTGGAAATCACTGGTGAAGAAGGATAATACTTCAAGTGAGACATATTTTCTCAAGGAAAACTTGACATTTTATGTAGTGAGTTTTAGAAGAGCCGAACCCCAAGATTATTTTGTATTTTTTTTACTGTTGCCTTATATATAAATATAGTTTCAAATATAATTGGAAGTCTATAATTATAGCCAAGACTTGGGAAAATAAATCAGAAGTAAATTCTTGAAGCCAATACTTTGAAGTCTGCAACATATGTATTTGAATTTTTGAAATGCGTGTGCTTTCTCCCAATATTCTGTACATGACAAAAGTTTTTATTTGAAGATCCTCTTCCTGCTGGAGTTCATACCACAGTGTGTACCAATCTAATAGTACACTGTACAGACTCCCATCAATATGCCTGAGCTATCTAGGTATAAAGTATAATGATTTTTAAAATCTTTCAGTGTCTGCCAAAAATGTGGAAGTGTATAGCAAATGCTGGAATTGGCCTAATTCCTATAAGGAATAAAATCAGGGTTAGCTCAGAAGGATGGTATTGGGGAATAGAATTAAACAATATTTTAGCTGTTTGTTCTATGAAAAAGCAAATACTCCTTTTCACTACTTATAGCCCAAATAGTATACAACAAACATGAAATTCCATTCTTTTTATGAAATAATACTCTTAGCTACTTTAAAGTTTAGTAGGAACTTTTCTTTCTCTGAAAATACTCTGAGTTGGACAAGTCAAACTACTGTCGTTAATTTAAGTCCTGTGGACTCTTCAAGATACAACTCGGATGTCACTTTAAACCTTCCTTAAACTGCTCCCCCCACCCCCCACCAACCAGTAGAAAATAAACCTCAAGAGGTTATTTTGCAATACCTCTGTTTTATGAATTATGTTATTGTTTGTTGTGTATATCACCATCAAGTGTTGACCTGGGAGCACTTATATCTAAATCAGTGTCTAATAAAGTGCTCAGAACGTAGTAAGTGCTCAGTAAATATTTAATCAATGAATGAAAACTTTCTATTGTCACCAAATTTATCCTGGGATGATCTTGATCCTGTGACTACCTGAGGTTTCCTGTGTTGCAGAGGGACATTACCACCAGGAGATTCTCCAATAGGTCACGTAAAGGGATGTCACCTTGGGGAATTCAGGGTTTGGCCCTCATTTGTACAGATGCAGAAAACTGAGTGATCAGTACATTTTATCTATTTTGAGGGTCTTTTTCTCAGTAACAACGTATTGAGAGCTTTCTCTGAACCTGGCATCCTGGTAGGCACTGGGAATCAAGTTGTTTCATGGGTACAGTCCCTTCCCTCAATTCCTTTAGCACCTGGCTGGGGTGAAGAGTGAATTACACAAGCCCTTACCCTGAAGAGTGGGAGTGGCCTGGTATGGGAAGCACAGGGTGCTAGGAATGCATAATAGGCACAGCTAAAGCTCCCTGGGTGCCAGCCGGGCTTCTGGACACACTCCCAAAATACGAACACACTCTCCAGAATACTGCTCTCAGACCTAATTTTCAAAGTCAGAATATCCCTTTTTTAACAATGAGCAATGGAAGCATCTCTCTGAATGGAAACATATACATTTTTTACATTCATTCTCATTCTCTCTCTCTCTTTCTGTCTGTCTCTCAGACCCAGTTGTGTCTCCCACAATTATAATGGCAAAGTTGTTTGGTAAGTAAGAAATCATGGCAATTCTTTCTGTTCAAAGGCATTAGGTTAGGAAGATAGAGCCTCCACCCCCACACTAGAAATAGCCTTGAGAATAGGGCCATTAATTTTGAAGTTCTCTTTTTTTCACCAAGATCATTTCTCTCCCAAACATTGTGTGGGTGGCCTCTGCCAGCCTAGCCTCCCTGACTCTTCTTTTTCTAGGCTTCCACTGTTCTGATAAGATACATTGCTTCTTCAGGTTTGTCAATGCCTGTGACCATACTATAGAGTATGACAAGGTTCATAATTTACTGTCAGCAGACAGTATAATAGTAGTAGGAGCCTCTGTGTGTGTGTGTGTGTGTGTGTGTGTGTGTGTGTTAAATTAGTGGCTGAAAATGACCCTGCTCAGGCCTTCACATACCAGGGGTGATCAGCTGTACTAATTAGGGAGTCCATATTCCAGCTACTATAAATGTTTCTGTTAGTCATAGCCCAATCAACACCAGAGGCTTTGCTAAGCAGCAAAATGAAAGTTAGAAATGGGTTTTCATTGGTGAAATGAATAGCTTGTTAACCAGTATAATGATATCAGAAATGGGCTCACATTGATGAAATAAATGATATTCAAGGTATGTGCAGTGTGTAAAATCTGAGAGACTCTCCTCATCCTTGCACTGACAGGGTATAAGAATCGGCAAGTCTGAAGTCTGTTGCCTTAAGAATAATACTACAGGCTAAACCTTTAAATCAAGCTTGTCCAACTCATGGCCCATGGGCTGCATGTCCCCCAGGACAGCTTTGAATGCAGCCCAATATAAATTCGTAAACGTTCTTAAAACATTACAAAAATTATGCATGGATCTTTTCTTTAGCTTATCAGCTATAGCTAGCGTTAGTGTATTTTATGTGTGGCCCAAGACAATTCTTCTTCCCATGTGGCCCAGGGAAGTCAAAAGATTGCACAACCCTGAAAATGGTCCTGTGGCCAGCTATGAACTCTGAGGTTTCTAAGTTTCCAGATACCTGCTATAAGGCCAACAGTATCTTGTCTCTGTAGTAAGTGGTGAGTCCTACTTAAGTACCTTGCATTTCATGCAAAAATGATAGTGAGAGTTGGGACATCATTAAGCTTACCGGTCAGAAGAACTGCTCTGTGCCTCAGGCTCGTGGCTGTTTAATAAATATCTGAATAAATGGGCCCACATTCAGGTTCTATCCATAGGGCTCAGTGAGCCTGGGGAGAACACCCTCTACTCAATAAGGAGCTATTTTCCTTGTGACCTTTACCTTTCTGGCAGGCACAATTCTTAACAAAAAACAATAATTCCTAGAGCAAAAGTGAGAATAATTAATGCAAACAGAACATCTTGTGCCCTTTAAAGACCTGATAGCCTTTAAAGCTCTAAAATATTACCCCAACAATGAATTCCAGCAGAGATAAGCAAAGTGCTTTACAGGGCCTTGGGCAAAGCCTTGACAGGAACCTCTTTGAGGCATTTAAGATAAAAATCTAAACAAAGCATGGGTCTATCAGAAATCAGTTTAGTCTGACCCAAGGGAGAAGAGAGTGACCCAATACCTAGAAAGTCAGGCAGAAGCTATTTTCTCTAACCGGCATTGGAAGCTAGCTAGCTACACAGCACTGTGCTATGCTCTATTCTTTAGAAGCCAATCACTAAGCCTGGCCCACATTCAAGAAGTGGGGAATCAGACTCCCCCTTCTGAGGGAGGAGCATCAAAGAACTTGCAGACAGAATTAAAAAGCACCAGCGCTTACATTAAAGGTGTTATTCACAGGAGCAGTAATAACTATGCTTCTCTTAAGCAACCAATTTGTTTTTATTTTGTAATGTTGTGAATCACTCTGAAAAATTTCTTTTCCTCTTTTCTTGGCTGTCAAGAAACTCAAAATAACAATGTGCCTTACCTCCAGGGCGTGTACAAGACCTTAAGGCATGTGTTTTAAGCATTCAACTCACCCTTGACTTCATCTTATTTTTCCTATCCTTCTTTCATTTTTACTTTCTCCTCCTCTGTAGTTCTTTTGTTTTCTTAATAAAGATAGTTATTGATTTCATATTCAATACATACTTATACTCAAAAAGTCCAGAAAATCATGAAGTAAAAATACTCCCAAATCTCACCACTCAGGGAAAAATATTATTAAAATTTTGATTAAAATCCTCCTAAACATCTCTTTACAAACATACAGGCAATTCTATATAAATGGAAAATTTTAAGCTCACTATGCTATGTATATTTTCTAGGTCAATTTAAAAATATGTTTATCATTTTTAGCACCTGCATGGTGTTCTAACTGTATCGTAATTTAGCTACAGTGCATTTTGACACTCAATTCCCTGGACACCTTAGAAGCAACATTACCAATAGATGTATTCTGCATCTTGCTGGGACTTTTGTCTTCAGGAAGGTGAGGCATGGTGGCTGAGGCCATCGCTTTATATAGAGTCCAGGTATGGGTTCATTATCGATTGCTTTAGTTTTGAAATCTCAAAGCTGGGTTGAAGTGTTCTGCCTATGAAATAAAACAATGGTACTTTGCCCAAATTTACATAAGTAATTAAAATTAATGGTTGGAATTTCCACAATATTCTCATGTATGTTATTATATTTTTTGGCATTTGCTGCTGTTTTGTATTTAACTCTAATAAAAAAGAGTATAGGATTTACACAAATTTTCATAATGAATTATTTAAGATTATATGTCAGGATTTTATGGCGGTCTGTGACTTTCAGAAGCTCGGTCACTGGGGATCCGGTTCTATCAGATGGACATAGGGAATATTCCTGAGGAAAACTTCACCCCCGCCCCAATCATGTCAGGAAAAAAAAAAAAAAACCAAACGATTCAACAAACCGAGTTTGTTTTAAAAATTCAGTAATGAAAAGACTGGCGGAGAAAGGAGGATGTACTCGATATGTATTAAGCACCAACTAAGTGCGGAGAACGATGCTAGAAGCCGGGGCGTTTCAGCCAAGGTGACTAGGACGCAGCCCAGATCTCGCAGGAGCTTGGGACAGGCACACGGTGCTGAGAGCTCTGGTGGAGTCGTAGGACTTGGGACAGGTGTTCGAGTCAGACACCTCAAATTCTGAAAGTCATTACATCACTCCCGCCTTGAAAGTCACAAAGTATTTCCCCTTATCCTCAAATTAATCGGACTCAATTCCGAAGAGCAACAAAAACAAAAACACAAAAGTGTCCCCGATCCCGCTCCCTGTCAAACACTGTAATATTTCTAAACTTTTCCCGCGGGATAATGAGGAGTACCTTCCTGTACCGATACATCGCCCTCAGAAAACTACAAGTCCCAGTATGGTGTACGCGCAGCACGGCGGATACTCTCCTCGTTTCAGAGCGCCGCATTACGCTCCAATCCCAATCCGGGCCTGTGAGCCGTGGCCGCACAGCCTGCTGGGACTTGAAGTCCGCTCGAGTGCCCTGTCTCTGCGCAGACTCGCGCGGTCTCTGTTCACTCCGCGGCCCTGCAGAAGCAGCCCAGCTCGGGCTTCAGAGCTGCCCACCTTCATCCTATTTCAGCCCCTTCAGAGCCAACCTTCTCCGGTCACGTGGGGAGCCTGGCAAACGGCGACTGGCTGTGGGGATTCAGGGGCGGGACGCAAGGCCCTGTGAGGTTCCGTGCCCCCTGTCGGGCCGCTTGTTTGGCTGCTACCGTCACCTCATGGCGACGCGGGTAGAAGAGGCAACGCGGGGAAGAGGCGGCAGCGCCGAGGAGGCGACTGAGGCCGGAGAGGAAGGACGGCGACGCAGCCTGCAGCAGAAGGTCAGTCTAGGGGGCGTTGGCGTTGTTGCCGAGCCGGGGGAATGCTCGGGCTAGTTTTTCCGGGGTCCACCTCTTCACTCTCCCCGGTTACCTTTAGCCACCGTAGGAATATCCGGCCCTCATCTCTCCTGGGGTTGACGACAGTGGGAGCGGGTGCGGGGAGTGGTACTAGAATGGATGGGGTGTGAAAGGGCGACGGTTAGGGCTTCGACGCGCGCCGCGAGGGGACAGGGAGAGCAGGGGGCGCAACCCTGTGGGAGGGGGAAGGGGTACGAGGCGGGGGCGCGCCAGGTGTGACAACCACGTGCGGCCGCCGCCGCGGGGCGGCTGACGCCAGGTGTTTTCTGACCTAGCCTCCGACCTCCGCATGCTTCCTGTGCTTCTTGCGCTGAGCACCGCCGTCAGGGGGCTGCTTGGGGCCACCGGCGCGCCCTCCTCGCGCCCTGCAGGTGCGCAGGGAGAGCTGCGGGGTGCGCCCTGGCGGCGCGGGCGAGGCTGTTGCGCAGTTAAGATAACCTCGCGGGAGCCGGGGCTGCGCTGCGCCCCCTACCCCCACCCCCTTGCGCTCCCCACCACTGCGCGGGCGGGCTGTCGCCATGGGGGCTGGAGGGGCCGCTAGCTCCCCGGGACCCAGGACCCGGGTAGTCGTCTCTGGGCGCCACTAGCTTGAGTGCACTGGGGGCCGGCAGTGCTGGAGGACCTGGGTCTCGAAGAGTTGGGAGCAGCATCGAGTCTTCCCATTCCAGTCCTCCTTATCCCTTCTTGCTCTTTTTAAATTTTGCCCCCCCCCCCTTTGTGAACGTGAACTTGAACGCCTCTTCGACCCTGTGCTTTGGTCTCTCTTAGTCCGGGAGACAGGCTGCTAGACCGTTCTCCTTGCCTTATTTGACTTACGTCAAGTGTCAAGTAATCTTCAATGTCGCCCTGGATACGGGAAAATCGAGACCTTCAGAATGGGAGAATTCCACTTGTTCTGGAGTCAGTGGGTGGAGTTCGAAAAAATTGCACAACGAATGGCGAACAGAGCTTTCAGGGCCCAGGAATAGAGAACTGCGGGGAAAGGGGCTGGTAGGGTGGAAACTCCCTCTCCATTTCCTTGCAGCTGAACATCTTGAAACATAGGACGTCGTGCTTGATTACTCAGGGCTATTAAATATTACGGTTGACCCTTGAACAATGCTGGGGTTAGGGGTACCCCCCTACCCCTCATAACTTTTGACTTCCCCAAAACTTAACTACACAGTTGTTGTCCCTTGGTATCTGAGGGGGATTGATTCCAGCGCCCCACAGATACCCACATCTGGGGGGATTCTCAAGTCCTGTGTATGAAATGGTGAAGATCAGTGCCTGCAGTTGGTGGCTCTCCACATCCATGGAGTCAACCAGGGATGGAAAACAGTACAGGTACTTATTGAAAAAGATTCCATATGTAAGTGGGCCCATGCAGTTCAAACCTGCGTTGTTCAAGGGTCACCTGTACTTAATTATGCATTTGAATACTCTTAAAAATCACTCCTGTATGAAATTACAAAATATTTTTCTAATGTGACTCGTGAACTCAGAAAAGGAGAACAAAGGTTCGGTTTACATGTGAGCAGAATGTCAAGAATTAGCTTTTTGTAGCCTATTTCTAAGGTAAGATATTTTCATGTTTCTGCATGAGGGTGTTACTACTTCTCAATTACCTCTTTCTCTCTCTCTCTTTGTACTCTAAAAGAAAGATCCAGTACTTGCAGGATTGAAAAAGAAGCTGTGGAACGAATGTACTCCAGGGATTCAACACTGTCACTTTGGACACTTCATGCATTCCCTGAGGGTGGGGAGCCAATCTCAGTGTTTGATTTCATAGGTCTCCCAGGGGAGGACTCTGAGAAAAAGCCACTGCAATTGAGGACATAAGTTCCCTTTTATGCCACTGGGGTAAGAACAGAAAGTTTCTGAATTAGGAACTGAGGTTTTATCAACTAGCATTTTAAATGACAGTGATAAAAGGTAATGACTCTTTGAGGGAGCCCTCTGGTTAACAGCTGGATATGAATAGTCATGTGTGTCTGTACTGTCTCGTTTTGGTTTACTTACCTCTTGCACCTTTCCTTTGCTCATGCTTTTCTGGGCATCTTTTTTCCTTTTGATTTCCAGTTGACTTCAGTGATACAGAATTGAAATACATGGTTAAATATTAGTTTTTGAATTTTATTTTAAAAACTGGGTGAATATCTTGCAAAAATCACTCAAGTTATTTCCTTATGACCCTTAAGTTTTAAATTGCTTTTGCGTGACTGACTTGAAAAATTTCTAATGTTAACTTTTCCTCCACCAGATTTTCAGGAAGCAGTTAAGTTTAACTAATTGGGTTGTTTTTTGATAATATTGAAGGAATTAAAAGAAAAGTGACTGCTTTGTCACTCTTTGGTTACATTATGAGACTTAAAGTGAGAAACAATTGGAGATGGGCTTTATTGGCTCCTGGTGTTTTAACCATTCACTTAGTTTCTCTTGACCTGCTAAGTTAATTGTTTCATAACTACATCCTTTTGAATGGTCTTTTGAGGTAACTTTCTTCTAAAGTTAAAGTTAACACCATTCATTTCTAGGTGTCTCTTGAATTGTCTAAAACTCTGTAGTCCAATGTGATAGACTCTACCCACATGTGGCTATTTAAATGTTAAAATTAAAAAATAGAAATTTCATTCCTTAGTCATAGTATCCACATTTCAAGTGTTAAATAACCAGTGTGGCTAGAGACTACTGTATTAGAGCAGATCTAGAATATTTTCATCCTTGCATAAAGTGCTATTGGAAAACATTGGTCTAAAAAGATGGGATATACATTGTCAAGTATTCCAGGCATTTTTTTTAGAACACCAAGTTCACTTATAGTACTTCCTAAATTCCTATGTAGAATTTGTTTTGTAAGGATGATTAAAAAAAAAATAGAGTTAATTTTTTTAGGTTTGCAAGAAAAATTGAGCATAAATTATAGAGTTCCCATTATATCTCCTCACATACTTCTTTCCCCTATTATTTACATCTTGCATTAGTGTGGTACATTTGTTAGAACTGATGAACCAATGTTGATATATTATTACTAACTAAAGTCTATAATTTACATTAGGGTTCATTCTTGGTAGTGTACATTTTATGGCATATTTGCACACACATTAACTCTTTCAGCATCACATGGATGCTATGGAGAGTGCTGGGCAGCTGTCATTGCCCTCGTTTGCAGATGACAAACTGCTCAGCAAGATCCAGTGATTTGCCCAAGGGGTGAAGCTGAGTCTGGAACCTAATAAATATCCTTTCATCTACACTACAGTAATAAGTAGTGTAGTAATGGGTAAATAGTATGGATTTTGGAGTCAAGACTCTTTGGCTCTCTGCCACTTATTAGCTGTGCAACCCTGGGCAGGTTTCTCAATGTTTCTAAGCCTCAGTTGCATCATCTTTAAAGTGCTGATACCTACCACATAGGATTGTTGCGAAGAATAAGAGTTGATGTAATGCATTCAGCACAGTGTCAGAAATGTAGAATTTTACTTGGTTTGGAGAGGAGAGTATATGAAGGATCCATTTCTCTTGCTTTTAGGGTGCTATTAATTTTGTTAATCCATCTTTCAACCTTTGTGTTCTTCCCTCTTCCCAGAATCTCTCTATGATAGACACAATGAGGAGAAATCAGTTGAGGGTGGGGCAAGAGTTGGGATAGGAAGAAACCATTTCATTATCTTGTTTTTCTCCCCTTTTGCGGACTTGATGAATTTCCACTCTTCTGGCACAGAGGTGAAGTAATAATTATCAAGTGATCTTCTGTTTACAACGTTATCATCCAATTCTGTCATCAAGCTTTGGTAAATTTCATTTTCATGGGAACCAAACAGGCAAAGCAGTAATGAGAGCAGAGCAGCTACAGCATATTTCCTCTAGTAATACCATGATTTTAGACCATAATATGCTATGTTTGTTTATTATATGACTGGAAGGTGTTTTATATGTTGTTTTGTGTGTCATTTATATAGATTGTGACTGGAGAAGTTTTATTTAGGAATGCATGTCAAATCCAGATGCCATAACACAGGGTGTGTGTGACTTGGTTTGTGTGGGATTCTTCACCGAAGGATTCCCTATAATATATTCTTTTCAGTCGATATACTGTTCAAATTTTACACTTTATAGAGTTGTGTTTCAAAGGAAGGAAATTTGAGTCCTCACTAATTCCTGTACTGTGCTAGGTACTTGAAACATGCTTGCATTCAAATATTTCCTTCTGCGTAGTAGATGGTATCCCCAGGTATGTACATAAAGCATCTGAGGCTTAGTCAGAGAGAAAAAACAACAGCAACAAAAAACCCTTGCTTAAATAACATAGCTCAGAGTTAGTGATGTCGGCCTAGAGTTCTTATGTGTAACTGATAGTGCAGCTGATGTACCCTGTTGCATGGACAGTTTCTGCTTATCTAGTAAGTTTTAACCTAATATCCCAAAGAAATCCCTTTCCTTTTCCTCCCCTTCTCATCCCACCCCCAAATTTCTTTTTGTTTGGTTCTAACCTGATTATTAATAATTTTTAGTTAATATAATGGATGTGACAATATTTAAAATTTGTAAAGTAGTATACAAATTTCATTAATTATCAATGTTGAGAGTTAGCTGTGTTTAAAATTTTCCCAAGTGGGATAATTCCAGAAGAGGATAAAAATAGGTCAGGTGATCCTTTAAGGATTTGAACCCTCAGAGAATATTTTCATGATTCAATTTATTTCCTAGTTGAAATCCTCTTGGTACTTATCACTACTTAAATTTTGTTACTTAAAGGAGAAGATACATAAAATGACCAGTGTTGCCCTCCTGTGCTATCAAAATAATTTTATTAGCATTTATTGCTCAGGATGTTGATTTGTATTCTATGTTTCATTTCCAAAATGTCCCCCATTATCCCCCACTTACCACTCTGCCACAAATAATATTGCTAAACCACCACTTTTTTCATTTTTCTTCTTTTCCTACTTTTCAGGAAGGTCAAAGGAGAATGGCTTGGCAAGGAAGATGTACCAGTAGCTAAGAAGTACATTCCTTTAAGGATTTTTTGGATTGACATGTGAGCCATATTAAAAGCGAGAATGTAGGCGTTTTGCATAATTTGCAAATGCATTCTTATTCAGATATCATTAACAGTTCTGCTGCACACTATCCATTTATATTATATCTAATCTTCTTACAACTCTAGAAGGTAGGTATATCCCTAGCTGACAGAAGGAAATAGAGGTTGACCTCCCCCATGGATACCTAGGAGGTAGTTAGTGTATATTCAGTGGCAGCCATTCCCCATATTCCATATAGCTTGTGATCTCATTTCTTGAATATAGTAATGTGGTTCTTGTTGAATGTGAGCAAAACTTGGTTTTAGGTAAAACAAATACTACTTTTTGCTAAATGAAAACAAATTAAAAAGGGTGGGCTTGGGTCTTTAGGGGTATAGGAAAGCTATTGTGATCCAGGGACCATGGGAGTTTTAAGCCTTCTGGGTTTAATACCTTTTATTTCATTCCCTTAGGCCCTAGGTTGACCTTAGACATGGCTTGCAGGCATACTGCACTGTAACTCCCTGCAAAGGCACCTCCAAGTGTAATTTGGATAAATTGAAAGGTAGAGCATTTAGAGACCCCTTTTTAAAACCTCTTAAGGGCCACATGACATGGTGTTAACAAAGAGCTGGAATTGTCTGGGTAAGTAGGACAAGGAGACAGAGAAGGCCTGATGTTTCAGAGGTGCATCATTGTACACGTGGAGCTGGTGACGAGTGACTTCATCAGTCAGGACAAGGATTTCCCTCCCTTCAGGTACCACATAAAAGTAGAGGACCATTTTACATCCTAGGAGTCCGGCTTGGAGATGCTAATTGTGTGACCTCGCCCCTGCCCCTCTGCAAATAAGGTCAGGCCCGAGCATATTTCAGTAGCTTTGGACATTAAATCTTTGGATTTCCTTTTGCTGCCTAGATAGGTGTTTAGGCTAATACAGGTATCTCTCAGATTGTAGATGATCATTGAATTACGGTTTTAGAGCCAGAAGGGATTTTGTGAATCATGGAGTCCAGCACCCTTTATTTTTATAAAAGAAGTAGTTGAAGAAGTTAAATGTGGACTATGATGCCATCATCCTCATTTTAAAAGGCAGATGACGTGCACAGTCTAATATTGATGTTAGCACCAACTGCTCTCTAGATAGTAGCACCTACTAGATCTCACCTACAAGAGTTATCATCAGGCCAGTGTATTAATTAATGTATTAAAATGTCTGTCACATAGCAATTAATAAATGTTGAGTCTTTTTCCTTCCTGCCATCACTCAGAACTTAGCTTTAGATATCCTACATTAATCCTTTGTTGTTTATTCCATATATCTCAAACAGTAGGCTTAGATAGTGACCATCTGATTTCACTTGGGAATAATTATCCATAATTGAAATTTTAAACAAAGTGATTTGGCAGATGTCCTAGCCATAGTTATAAATTAAGGCCAAGTTTAAATGAGGTATTTCAATTTGTAGAATTGTTTTAAGGAAATAAAGGAGAACTGCTACAAAACTCCATTCTTAGTAGATCCCACTTCCATAGAAGACATAAGTGTAAAGATTTTGGTGGACAGACTCAGAGGTCTGTAGAGCAGAGTGAAGGGAAAATATGACATAAAATGAGATGCAAACTCCTGTAATCTTCAGACTCTGCTCTTGGGGTATGGTGGAAAAATGAATTAAGTATAATACTGATACCAACCCAAAACTAATTTCACTAAAGTTAATTAATTGACTTTAAAGGTCTTTTTTAAAAAATGGAAGTCATACATTCACATAATTAAAAAATTAAAATAGAGCCAAAGGTATTAAAATGAAAATATAAGTTTTCCTTCATTTCTAACTTCTAGGTCCACACTCCAGAGGTAAACATGGTGAGCAATTTTGGGGATGTCCTTATAGAAAAGTTTTATCCATGCACTGGCCTATGTATGAATCCATTTCTTACTTACACTGGTATGTTCATCCTGCACCAGATGTTTGTCTTTTTCCCTACTTAATGAGACTTTGGAGTTCTGTTCATCTTGATATGGATCTACCTCATTCTTTTGAATAGCTGCATAGTTTTACCTGGTATGGAAGACCACTATTTAACCAGTTCCTTATTGGTAGACATTTAGGTGGTATGGCATGGTAACAAGCAGTGGTTTGGTGAATAGCCTTTACCCTTGAGTGAGAGTATCTGTGAAATAAACTAACTATTGAATCCACTGTGTAAAAGTGAGTGTGCATTCAGACATTGATAGATATTACTAAATACCACTACAAAAACCAATACTCCACCAATTTACACTCCCTAGGACTTTACAGAGGGACCTGTTTGCCCATATCAAGTTTTTGTTTGTTTTGTTTTTTAATCCTTTAAAGTCTGGTAGGTAAAAGATGGTGGTGTCTTTATTTTGCATTTTGATTTGTATTTCATTATGAAGGAGATTGAATATGTTTTTGTATGTTAGGCATTTTTAGTTTAACTGAGGTCTGCTTGTTTGTAAACCCTTCAAAAGTTGGTTTCTGACTCATTGAAGCCCTTACAAATTTTGGCTAGTTCAAAGTTTTCAATTATTATTTAGTAAACTGATCTCACTCTTCTTTAAAGACTAAAATAGCTTCTAAGTTTTTTGCCTTTTTTTTTTTTTTTAAATATTTTTAGAAAGGCCTTTCCCATGCCAAGGTTATGAAAACATTTTTACTTCAGACTTCTATATCTTTGTGGTTTTCATTTTTCATGTTTCAATCTTGATATATCTGGAAGGGTGAGACAGGATATCACTTTTTTTCTCTCTGTATGGCTTGGGAGGTATCTCAAATCATTTATTTCCTTTACCAATGTGAAATGGCACCATTTTTAATATAGTAAATTCCCATATATGGGTCTGTGTCATTTTTGAAGAAGACAGTGCTATATAATTAGGAAGTCTCAGACAAGTATTTCATGCCTGAAATATAAAATCTCACCTTTGGAAGTTTATATTTTGAGATAACTAAGAATTTATTGTCTTAAAGAATACAGGCATATTGTAGAGACATGTACACCAGAGTATAATTATATACTAGTGTACAGTAATATGTCATTTTATGTGTTAGAAATAAAAACCTTTAATTTTATTTTTTTGTTTTAACAGTAAAACAGACTACTATTTAAGGAGACATTGAGTTATGTAAAACATATTTTAAAGACTTTGATCCAAAATGGTTAAAACAGTTTTGAGATGAATGATTGATAAAGTGTTATCTGTGTGAAAAACTTTGCTATCCAGAATAATTCTTTGAAAGATTGAAATAGTCTTAGTATACAAACTATTTTAAATGACTCATATAAAGCTAAAGTCACTTTTCTAATTTAAAAAGCACATGAAGCCACCAACTTCATCCACCAATAAAAAAAATGAGAAAACACATGAAAATGTAATTTTAATAATAGGTTTACTGTAAAGTTTGTATTTGGAAATGTAAAAACCCCTTAAAATACTGGAAATGTTTAGGAAGGAGGTTCATATTTAAAAAACTAAGGCCGATAGCTGGTGTCCTGAGAGATATGGGGTATCTTTGGTATCTTTCAGTATTTCTCAGTGCAGTTCTGCCTTCACTGGCCCACACTGACCTGGGCAGGCATGCACTCTTGTCACATTTCTCTTCGGTAGTTGACAACTCTTAGGGTAAGTGATTAGAAATATAAGGTTGAAGCGGTTTTTAGAGATAATTTATTCTAAGATGCAAAGAGGTTAAAAACAAAACAAACCTCAGTGCTTTAAATAATCGTGTAAAATTGTTAGTTTCTGTACCCCCAAATTAATCCTGTCTCCCCTCTCTCAATCGCATTGTTAATCACTGGTAAAAATTATACAGCTTTTCCCCAGTGTTTTCTGAATTTATGCTGGTATATCTAGCATGCTACATATTTTTAGATGTTTAACTTGTTAGATTTATTTTGTAACTGCATGAGAGATCTGTTTGACTTCTACCTTTCATTTTCCAAGGCTGATAAATGAAGTGAGGTGCGCGGTGCAATGGAGAGAACATAGGCTCTTGAGTTTGACAGACCTGGATTTGAGTTTTGCTGGCTCCTTTTACTGATCTCGGGCAAGTTACTTCACCTCACTAAGTCTCATTTGCCTTATTAGGAACAATGAGACCTACCTCTCAAAAGGATGGGAAAGGTTAAAAGTGGTAGCAGGGATTATAAGTTCTGAATGTTCCTTTTACCTACTTAATAGTTGTCTTTGGGAACCTGAGGCAAGCTAATGATCTCTGCCCAGGAAAATGCGTAAATGTGCACAAGCTTTTCCACCTGTTCTCTCCATTGGGCCTGCCTAGCCACCAATGGCAAGTACTGTGATTTCTGCTCTCAGCACATGCCTGACACTGGTTGAAAGCATTCTAGCTCATTTAGGCAGATGGTAGTTGAAATAATTAAGAAGTGAATGTGGGTGTTGGCTTTTTTGTTTTTTATTTAGACCAGTCTTAATAAAAGAACAACCATTACTAATAACATTTAAGCTCTGTAAAGAAAACAAACCAAAGAAATATGTTTAGCTTCAACAATATTTGAAAGACATAAGTGAAAGTTTTCAACTTTAAAATTACTCATCTTTCTCTTTATTCACAGAGTACAAGGCAAAGAAACTTAATTTGTTTTCTTTTTAGGCTTTTAATTCCCATGCAGTCTCAGTTTCAAATGTATTGATCCAAAAAGCTATTATTAATATAAGTAGTAGATGAATACAGAGTACTCATGTACATTTGCAAAAAAATTCTGTAATAGTTATTCTTTGCTTCAACAATGAATTGTTAGTAAACTGGTGACTGTCCATTTTGAAGACATGTCTTCAGATAAGGAGTCCTCTTAGCTCCTGGTATTGAGACTGAAGGGAAGATGGAGAAATGTATCCTTTGACAGGAGAGGAGTGGCTGGGGGAGGGGTTATAGGGGCTTATAGTTCTAGTAAACTCTTTTGGGGCCAAGTGGTGTGTTCTCTAGTGTCTTTCAAGCAACAAGAGCTACATGTACTACTCATGACTATAGACTGATCAACAAAATGAAAATGTGATAGTTTTTGTTTTAAGATTTTTGTTCAGGGAAACGTTCAAATAGAAATTCATCCCGGAACTACTTATTGTTGATTTCATTTTTATTTGAGATTGGAGTTTAAATAAACATTTTCTTTTTCTCTTGTCTTTCCTAATGATAGGTACTAAATTAGAGAATTCTATTCATCATGGTATTTATAAAAAAGCCAACAAGCTGTTAATGAAGTTAACTCATGGTTTCTAACTCAGAAGGTAAAGACAGGCATGCTGTGAAAACTGAGTGGCCTTCTCCTCCGGCTCCACTCACCCAGTTTCTTTCCATTAATATGTTCTTATACCACCCACCCCCAAATTATGGCACACACTAAATAGTATAGGGTAGTTTTCTTTTTCCCTTTTCAGCCTATCCTTGCAGATCAGTAACTGTACAACTACCTTGTTGTTTTTGAACAGATGCTATAGTACTCCATTGTATAGATGTACTCGTACCATAATTTATCTAGTCCATCATTAATTGACATTTAGGATTATTTCTGATTTTTTTGTTACTACAAGTAATGCTGCATAAATATCCTTTCTGTATATCATTTCATAAATGTACTCATTTATTGGTAGGAAAATGGATAAGTGAATTTGCTGGTCAAACCATATATGGCATGATGATTTTTTCCCAACATTTTATTATGAAAAATTTTAAACATACAGTGAAGGTGAAAGAGTTTGATACTGAATATTTATCTATATTGCCACCACCTAGATTCTACCATTGACAGTTTACTTGCCTTTTCACTTCTCTGTCCATCTGTCTGTCCCTTCCCCCATGAAGCTATGGTAGTAAGTATGTGCATGGTGAACTTTAACACATGCATGCAGCTCTCTCTGTAACCAAACCTGCATCAAGATGCAGAGCATTCCTATCATCCCAGAATGTCCCTCATGCCCCCTCCCAGACAGTCCCCACCCAATGGAATCTTTAGTGATTAAACCAATTTATCCCCCAGCCAGGAATGCTTGAGAGTACCCCAGACCCTTTCCTTCACAGTGTTGTCAAAGTTTTTGATGTGAAAAATGGTTATCTGTCAGTTTTAAGTTACATTTCTCTTACTATGAATAAAGTTAAGCATATGTTCTCAAGCCACTTGTATTTCCTTTTTATGAATTCTTGCTTCATATCCATATCTTTTGCCCATTTTTGGGTTTGTAGGTCTTAGCATTGTTTAATTCGTTTGAGAATCCATTTATGTTAAATAAGATTGATTTTTATAACTATGCTTAGAATTTTTAGTAAAATTTACGTATGTTCTCTGATGCTTTCAGTGTTCTTTTATTAGTGTTAAGTAGTTTTCTTTTTGAATTATTTTTTAGATTCCAGGAATAATAAAAATGCTCTGTAGTAAAATTAGAAAACAATGAAGCAAAAAGAAGCACCACATATAATTATACTATTTAAAAATAACCATTATTAATATCTAGATGTGTTTCATTTCAGCACTTTCTATGTGAGTGTGTATTTGCATACACATCCACATATGTGTATGTATATAAAAATATGGTGCATACTATTTTGTAATTTTTATATGTAATATTTTGGGAGTATCTCTCTCTATTATTAAATAGACTTTTGTAAGATGGCTAGGACAGGACAAGGCTACAGAAGACAAGTAGCCCTGAAGCAGTATGTCCTTATAGTTAAGAATGTGGATTCGGACGCTAGACTGCTAGGGTTCAAATCTGTGCCCTGTTATTTACTAACCGTGACCTTAGACAAGATACTTAACTTTAGCATGCTATAGTTTGCCCATCTGTAAAATGGAGCTAATAATAGTACCTATTTTGTGGCATTATTGTGAGGATTAAATTAGGATTAATACAGGAAAGTGCTTACAATAATGCCTGGGTGTAGTATTGGCTGTACAAGTGTTAGCCGCTGCTGCTATTGTTTATACAAGAGACTGTACCCAAGCAAAGGCATCCAGAACGGGCATCAGAGAGGGCAGAGTAGGAGTTGCATTGGCCACGTGATAGAGAATTCTCTGCTTAAGGAGATGAGGGCTGAGAAATCATTTACAGTTTAAATAAGTTCTTGGCCTCAGTTTGCTTCATATCAAATCGTCCAGTGCAGGAAACCTCAAGTCAGTTCTTGAACAAATAGTCCTTACAGTAGAAAAATTGGGGCCTGCTATTTCAAGAGTATTTGTAGACTAGGGTTTCAATCAAGCCCATCAGGAACTGGGCTTATTCATAAACAAAAATTTTGTAGAGCCATAGTAAGTCTTCCATTAGCAAACGTGAAAAATGTATCAAAATTAGGTGCATGGGAGAGAAGGGAAATACAATACTGTCTTGCCTTTCTAATGATAAAATACCAATAGTGATATTTTTCTTTAACTTGTGTAATTACATTTAGGTATTTTTCAGGACTTGTTTTCAGCAGCCATTTTATAGCCCCTTGTGTTCTCCATGAAGTGGCATTTGAGTACTTTTAATGCATAAGCTGCTGCTATCTAGGAGGGTGTGCATACCAAATAAGTGATAATATTATATAATACGTGTGACAGGAGTTTAGAGGTGAAAAATTGTCTTTTTTTTTCTGTCTGTAATAGTTGTAATTGACCTGTAGGTCTTTAATCTGAAAGCCAGAGTAACTTTTAATTAAATCTCCTATGGCATTTTGAAATAGGTGAATGTATTGTGCCTTTTCTCCAAAATTGAGAGAATGAAGAAAAGTAGTAAGAGAAAATATTTGCAAATCATATATCCAATAAGGGACTTGTATCTAGTATATTTAAAGAATTCTTATTACAACTCAATAATAAAATAACAGCCCCATTAAAAAATGGGCAAAGGATCTGAAGAGACATTTCTACAAAGGAGGTATGCAAATGGCCATTAAGCACATGAAAAGATTGTCAACATCATTAGTCATTAGATGTTCTAAAATTGATTGTGGTGATAGTAGCACAACTCTGAATACACTAAAAACTAGGGCTTTGTCAATTTTATTAATTTTTTTGAAGAACCAGTTTCACATTAATTTTACCTATTGTTTTTTTGCTATTTCATTTAGTTCTGCTCTGATTTTTATTATTTCCTTCCGTCAGCTGACTTTGGGCTTTTTTTGTTCTTTTTCTAGTTCTTAAGATGTGACATTAGACTGTTTACTTGGGATTTTTCTTGTTTCTTGAGATAAGCCTGTATTGATACAGATTTTCTTCTTCTTACTGCTTTCACCGCATCCCAATAATTTTGATATGTTGTGTTTTCATCATTAGTTTCTGTGTATTTTTAATCTCTCATTTCTTCCTTGATCCAGTCATTGTTTAATAACGTTTAATCTCCACATTACCGGTTTTTTTCTGCTTGCTTTTTACAGTCGATCTCCAATATCAAAGTTTTGTGGTCAGAGAGTACCCTTGGTATAGTTTCAGTCTTCTTGAATTTGCTGAGGCTAGCTTTGTGGCCCAGCATATGGTCTATCCTTGAGAACGTTCTGTGGGCACTAGAAAAGAATGTATAGTCTGGTGTTGTAGGATGGACTGTCTTGTAAATGTCATTTATGTTCAGTTACTGTAATGTATCATTTAGAGCTGATACTTCCTTTTTTATTTTCTGTTTGGATGATCTGTCTATGGCTGTTAAGGGGGTGTTTAGATTTCCTACAGTGATTGTACTTTTGTCAGTTTCTCCTTTCAGACCTATTACTAGTTGCTTTGTATATTCTGGTGCTTCCTGATTGGGAGCATATATATTAATAAGTGTCATGTCTTCTTATCATGAAATGCCCATTTTTGTTTCTTGCTACCTTTTTTATCCTTAAGTCTGTTTCATTGGATATAAGTATGGCTACACCTGCTTTTCTCTGGGTGCCATTTGCTTGGAGTATTGTTTTCTCCCCTTTCATTTTGAGTCTGTATTTGTCCTTGTGGCTGAGGTGTGTCTTTTGGAGGCAGCATAGGGGTGGGTTTTGTTTTTAAATTAGTCTGCTACTCTGTACCTTTTTATTGGTGAGTTCAGTCCATTTATATTTAGGGTTATGATTGATACATGAGGATTTCCTATAGTCATTTTATTTTTTGTTTTCTGGTAGCTTTGTGTTTCCATTGCTTCTTTGCTTTTTGCTTACTGTCAGTTATTTTGGTTTGATGGTATTCTATGATTTTTTCCCTCTTTTTCCTCTTTTTTTTCCTTTTTTTGTTATGTCTCTCAGTTCTGGAATATATATATATATATATAGATAGATAGATAGATAGATATAGATATAGATATAGATATAGATATAGATATAGATTATAGATATAGATATAGATACAGATATAGAGTGGTTACCATGAAGTGTATGTAAAAGCAAGTTTCATATTTATAGTGGTCCCTTTTCTTAAATGTGCTTCTTATCTCCATTCTCTTTCGGGCATTTATTTATTTATTTATTTATTTATTTATTTATTTATTTATTTAATTTTTTTGAGGGGGTGGTTTCCTGGCTGGGAATCGAACCCAGGCCATGGCGTTGACAGCGCCGAAGCCTAGCCACTACGCCACCAGGGAACCCCCCTCTTTGGAAATTTAAACCTTTACTTCTTCCCCTTTATGTTTTTCTTGTCCCATTTTATCCCTATTTATTTTTACTTTTTGTTTTAGGTCAAATAGCCTCTTTCAATATTGCTTGAAATGCCAGCCTTGTGTTGGAGAATTCCAGCTTCTGTATGTCTGAAAACGTCTTTACTCCTCCTTCATATCTAAAGGATAATTTTGCTGGATAAATTATTCTTGGCTGGTAATTTCTCTTTTTCAATATTTTGAGTACTTGATTCTGCTCCCTCCTGGCTTGTAGAGTTTCTGTTGGTAAGTCTGATGATAGCCTGTTGGGTTTCCCTTTATAGGTTATGGTGTTCTTTTCCCTGGCTGCCTTGAGGATTCTTTGTCTTTGACATCTTCATTTTAATGCGCCTTGGAGAAGGTCTTCTAGGATTCATGTAGCTAGGGGTCCTATTTCATTCTTGAATTTGGGGTTCCAGCTCTTTACATAGATTTGGGAAGTTCTCATCTACTATTTGAGCAAACTATGGTCCTCCCATCCTCTGCTCCCTCTTGAATATCTTATATTGCTCTTTCTAATGGAGTCAGTTCTTACAGAGATCTTTCATTTCTTTTAACTCTCAGGTCTCTCTTCTTCTTTCTGTGATATTTCCATATTTCTGTCTTTGGTATCAACTAATTTTTCCCCTCCATCTGGTGAGCTCTGCTTCCTGTGCTAGCTATTTCATTTTTCATCTCTTTATTGCATTGTTCATCTCCAGAAGTTCCATTTGGTTCTTTTTTATAGTTTCATGGTAAAGTATTCCTTTTCTTCACACATTTCCTTTCTGAGAAATTCAGCTGCTTTTCTGTACATAGTTGCCTTTTTTTTTTTTTTTTATCTCTTTGAGTGTTTTTAGAACTGTAGTCTTAAATTCTGTGTCATTTAGCTCATGTATTTACATGTCTTTAAATTCCTTTTCTGGAGATTTTTTTCTTTCTGAACAACTTTGTTCCCCAGGGTAATCATTTTGGTGGGGTGTTTCTCTTCCTGAGAATAGGACCTTTTCCTTGGCAGTTATGAAGAAGTCTTTCTTTTTTTTTTTTTTTTTTCTTTTTTGGTATGTGGGTAGCTCCCTGACTGGGACACGAACCCAGGCCTCAGTGCTGACAGTGCCAGCGCCGAAGCCTTAAGCCACTACACCATCAGGGAACTCCAGAAGTCTTTCTTTTGATTCCCAGTTGCTGTCGCTGCAGTGTCTTACAATATTTTCTCTTGTTCGTCTTCTCACACTGGGAGATTTCTTGGAAGGTGGGCTTCTCTTTTTTGACCCACTCGCTTCTCTTGTCTCAGTGTGCCTCCTCTTTGGGAGGGTATGGTAGGCAATTGTATTCTATGCCACTGATATCCCAGTGCAGGCAGAAGCTGCTGGGCCTGTGTTTTGAAGTTTTCCTGAGCCCTTGTGCCGGTTTCAGCGGGAGGAGTGGGGTTGGGGTTTGTTGGGAAAGGCTCCGACTTGTGTGTGGAACAGGGTAATGGCTGCTTCCTGGCTGCAGCTCGCTCTTTGCAGGTACTGGGTGGAGTTGTGGAGGCGAGCTTTGGGGGAGAGTAAGGGGAAGCAACCAGGCTCTGTGTCTGTGCTTTCTGCCTGGTGGTATGGGCAGTGCAGGTTACAACTGCTGTGTGCCCTGAGATCACAGCCCTGGGTGCTGGGCTCAGCTGTAACACAAGCCTGACCCTCTATTAGTGCATTAGAGCCAGGGTACATGTGCACCTGTCCCTCCATTAGGAATGCACAGAGCCAGGGCACATGCGCACTTCAGCTCTGCCTTTCTTGTCTCCCATGCTTGCGCTTTGCTCAGGATTGTGTTTTGCTCTGGTCAGCATTTCTACGACTGCTGGCTCTCAATTACTAGCTCGCCCTGGACTGCCTTGTGGTGAGTCAGCTCCTTTTCTCCCCTTGGCTCCTGGCTGTGAGCTTGTTCAGGGCTGCATGCGTTCCGGCTGGGGCCCTAGCTCCTCCAGGGCCCAACGCCCATTCCAGTTGGGGTCCTAGTTCGTTCAGGGCCACGCGCGTTCGGGCTGGGGCCCTAGCTCGTCCATGGCTGGATCCCCATTCCGGCTGCGGCCCTATCTCGTCCAGGGATGTGTATTGTGCTTTAGCCGTGGCCTAACTCATCCAGGGTCTCACCATGCTCGGGCCTGTGTTAACTCCCGGTCGCGATCCACAGCTCTGTATGCCCTTTTTCTCTGACCTTTAGATGTTTTCTTGGTATGAGTAGGTCAGCTGAGGCTGTGTGTTGCTTAGGGATTCCCTTAATGGATTTTAGTTCATTTTGTTGTATTTGCCAGGAGAGGTTTCAAGAATCTCCTCTCGCGCTGCCATCTTCATGACGTCTCCATTATTTGTATTTTTAAGGTATCATGAAAAGCAACATCTCTAATCTCTCTTCCCAGAGGAAAATATTTCTGTTTTGGCTCTTCATAACTTTGGAATAATGTATAAATTACAACTTTTAAAATAACCGTATCAAAGTAAACATACATTCAGAAAAGTATGCAAAGCACAAATGTTTTGGCTTAATGAATTTTCACAAAGTGAGCATCTGTATTGCCCCATCTAGATCAAGACATACTACCTAGCACCCCAGAAGACCCTACCCTCAACAGTAACCACTATCCTGATTTCCGGCACCATCGATTAGCTTTGCCTGTTTTTGAACTTTATCTATAAATGGTTTCCTACAGTATGTGTTCTGGCATCTTCTTGAACATTCTGTCTGTGAGAATCATCTTTGTTTTGCTGTATTCAGTAGTAGTACATTCTTATAGCTGAATGGTGTGAACATATTAGAAGGTATCCATTCTTCTGTTGATAGAAATTTGGTTTGATCCATTTTAGGGCCAGATCGCCTTGATTTAGGCATTCTTGGCTTTTGGCTGCACATGTGTACACACTTGGGTAAAATCCTAGATTAGAAAATTAACTGGGTTGAAAGGTATTCATATTGCTAAACAGTTTTTGAAAGTGGCTGTATGAACTTTTTCTTTCAAAAGCAGAGTAGTTAATTTATCTGTGTTGGAATATAAAAGATACAGATTTAATTCCCTTAACCTCTCCATCCCCTGCTTTGATAACATTCAGGCATGTCCAACCTGCAGCCCAGGACGGCTTTGAATGTGGCCCAACACAAATTCTTAAAACACGAGATTTTTTTGCGACGTTTTTTTTTTTTTTTTTTTTTTTTTTTAAGCTCATCAGCTATCATTACTGTGAGTATATTTTATGTGTAGTCCAAGACAATTCTTCCATCATGGCCCAGGGAAGCCAAAAGGTTGGACACTTGTGCAAATTAGTTTTTCAATTGAATATTATTATAAGTTGAACTAATGTATCGTCTCCCATTAACTTTGGAAAGTGACTTTTGCCCACTCGTGATAAGAGAAAGATATTAGACACCTCCCCCTTCAGTTGTATTATTTAAAACAGGAAGAAGCCTTCTTACATACAAGGAGGAAATGTACCAAATTTAAATTTTTGCCACATTACATGATCAAGTAATGTTAACAAGGGGGAAAACTGATAAATAAATAGGATTGACAATATAGAAGAGAGAGTAAAGTGGAATTACTGATTTGAGAATAAAATGCTAGAGTAAAGCTATTTCTCCCATGCCTACTATCTGTATTAGTTAGGGTAGGGGTAGCTGCTTAAAACATTTTCAAAATTCTGTGGCTTAATATCAGAGAAATTTATTTTCTTGCTCTTAGTACTTCTGGTATGGCCAATATGTGGCTTTTTGTGGCTGGCTTCTGTCACATAGCATAATGATTTCGAGGTTCATCCATGAAACCTTGTAGTTGAATGATAGTGGTGTGAGTGTTCTTTGTAAAAGGGTGACTTTCCTTGCATGTATGTGGGATTTAGGGGCCCAGGCTGCTTTCACCTCTTAGGGTCTTAGAGTCTTCTGCATTCAGCCAGAATGGGGAAGAGATGTTAGAGAAAGAATGTTTGTTTCTAAGAATAAAAGTCTTGTTACAGAAGGGACAGTCATCAGTTGGGCTCGCATTCCATTACTGGAAACTTCACAGGGTACTCCCACCTAGATGTAAGGGGCTGGGAGATGTAGTCCCTGGCTGAGTGCTTGTCCAGCCAGCAGTGCCAGCTTCATAGGATATTAGAGGAGCATAGAGGTTTTTTGGTGAATAGCTAGTGAGCCATCTCTGCTGTACTATCTTCTTGAGGGTAAATAAGACTAAAATAATTTTTTTAATTGAGGTAGAATTGGTACATAACATTGTACAAGTTTTAGGTATGTGACGTTATAATTCAACTTCTGTATACACTACAAAGTGATCACCACCAAAAAAAGTCTAGTTATCATCAACATCAGAATAATTAATGTTCATTAACTTGGGATAATTTCATGTCTGATAAGATGCTAATTAAGTGGAGAGTTTTTATAGGGAAATGTTTAGATTTACAAATAAATGGCATTTCTTCCTTTTATATCGCTTAGTTGTGTGATTTGTTTTAAATTTAATTTTCTTATACTTTACAGACAAGTCACCCCTCACTGAAATTTAGAAACTGCCCACCATATTTACATCAATTTTATAAACCAGTAAGAAAAAAGCTGTCAGCCTATGGTGTACCATTGGTTGTAAACATTGATTACATTTGCTTTAACCCCCTTTTCCATCTTTTTTCTCTTCCCTTCTCTCTAGTTTGTGATTGACACAATGGAAGAAGCCGGAATATGTGGGCTGGGAATGAGAGCAGATATGTTACACGATTCTCAATCAAATGATATTCTTCAACATCAAGACTCAAGTTATGGTGGCACAGGTAACAAGCACTCACTGGAAGGGGATGAAGGCAGTGACTTTATAACAACAAACAGGAGTTTGGTGAGCCCAGTGTACTGCACAGAAGAGTCAAGAGAGGAATTTCCTGGGCCAGAAGCTCGGACAGATCCCCCTGATGGTCAGCAGGATTCAGAGTGCAGCAGGAACAAAGAAAAAGCCTTAGGTAATCACCTCTGCTCAGTGGTTGGACCTTTTTACATGCAGCTTATTTAGTTATATTTCCTGCCACACAGATGATTACAAAAGTGGCCAGTACTGAGGGTAGTGTTTAGCAGACTGTTTTGGGGTCAGTCTGTCTTTCTGTTGCAGTTATGTCTGGGGACCAAGATTGCAGATTGGGGAGTTCTCTCTAATCAGGAATTGGCCTTCGTAAAAATATTTGGGCCAACTTGACAGAAGTAAACTTGACTTGCCTTGTTTGCATCTCTAATGTAGTCTGACCAACATTATTATGAAAACTGTACATTTATTTGATCACTTTATTTAAAAACTAGTCATAAAACTTTAAAGACAACATAGTGTTCTCTGTAATTCAGAAACTGGGTTAAGACTAGGTGATGGAAAGAAATGACTTGGGATGGTGAACGCATAATGCAACACACGGACAATACACTGTAGAATTGTGCACCTCGAACCTACGTGTTTTTTTGGTAACCAGTGTTACCCCAATAAGTTTAACAATTAAAAAAAAAAAGACTGGATTTCAAGGTTACATTTTCTTTCTTCTGCTGTGTTTGACATTGAGGACTAAGAATGTGATTATATTGAATCTCATAAAATCTGAAATCCCCTTTTATTTTAGCCTTACTAGGTACTCCTAAGTTTTTTATATTTATTATACATAAGAATAACAATGTTTGATTTGTATGGTTTTCTATGTGCTAAATTAGAATTGTCCTTATTAAATCTATTTTCTACTAACTTAGAAAACTTAAACATTTATAGAAATACAAAAAAAAATTTAATTCCTTACAAATAAGACAAATTACTTCAAAGTCAGAGGCCCCAGTTATACGAGGGCTGTTTGGAAAGTATCCAGCCATGTAATATGAAAAATAGAGGCATTTATGGCTGGATTTTTTCCAGACAACCCTTGTATGTGTAAAAGCAGCTAGAGTCTTAAAAAGTTACATTACCATTGTGACCCAGCAATTCTACCTCTAGGTATGTACCCAAGAAGATTTAAAACATGTCCATGCAAAACCATGTGCATGAGTGTTCGTAGCAGCATTATTCATAATAGCTAAAAAGTTGAAACAAGTTACCCATCAGCTTGATGAATGGATAAAAAATGTGGTGTATTTGTACAGTGGAATATTTATTGTTCAGCTCTACAAAGGAATGTAGTACTGATAGATCTCTTTGGGTGAACCTTGAAAAAATTATGCTAAGTGAAGGAAACCAGACACAAAAGGTATTATATGATTCCATTTTATATGAAATGTCCAGAATGGGCAGATCCATGGAGACAGAAAGTTAGAGTAGTGGTTGCCTGGAGGAAGGAGCAATGGGGAGTGACTGCTAATGGGAATGGGGTTTCTTTTTGGGGTGATGAAAATGTTCTGAAATTAGACATTGGTGATAGTCACATAACTTTGTGAATATATTCCATTGTATAATTTAAAAGCGTGAGTTTTATGGTACATGAATTGTATGTCAAAAAAACCCAGATGGAGTTTGAGTTTAAAAATCATAAAAATTGCAGGTTACATTACCGTTGTTTCTAATTTAGTCAGTAATCATGTTCAGTCATCTCTTAAAATTCTTGCGTTTTGTTCCTAAAATTTTATGTGGATAGAAAAGTATTCTATTTTGAAGTGAGCTTGCTTTTTTCCTCATAGCAGTTTGTATACCATATACCAAAGTCATTTTAATAATGTTTTTAATGAAATATCCTACATATGAGTGAACATTTTAAAAAATAAAAATGGTACCACCCAGCTTAAGAAATAAAACGTTATCACTTATTTTGTAAGACCACTTGTATCCTCGTAGCTCAACCACCTGCTCCTCCCTGCCAAAGTCTTTAAATATTGTTAAACTCTTTTCCCCAAGAAAGAGCTATCTTGACATCTTTTCATTTACAGTGAACTTGGTTAACCATGGAATGTACTTTTAAATCATCAGAAGTTATTTAAATTACTTATAGGAAAAGGTTACGTGTCATAAATGATTATGTGCATCTTAGGCAGAGGACCAACTAAAATTCCCTTTGAACTTGCTTCTATATTTGTACTTGGTTAGGAGGGAGCTTTTAAAAGTATTCTGCCCTTTGTAACTTGCCCTTTGTCTTAACTTGGACATCAGTGGTTAAGCAAGGGACTTTTTAAGTCTTCAGTAAGAGTTCTTACAAATAGTTCTAGAAGTATTAGTGAGTGAAGAAATTTGGGGTGGGGTTGGGGAGGGAGGGGTGCCTGCTATTCCAGAATTTAAAAACAGATTTCTTAAATCTCTTATTTCTAGTTATAGGCATAAATTATTTTACTCTGGATATCAGAACATAGGAAGTGTTATGTAGACTTTGCAGGTTAGATTTGATCTCATTCTTCTAGGACTTATTTCTTATCTTGTTCATCATCAGGAAAAGAAGTTTTATTATTGATGCAAGCTCTAGCCACCCTTTCAACTCCAGAAGAGAAGCTGGCAGCTCTCTGTAAGAAATATGCTGATCTCGTGAGTATTAAATCAAGGGAGTGAGGTCCATATAAAATATACCAAAATGTGTATGTGCTTGAGAAGGTTTTTAAAATATGATTTTGATGTAGCTTTAAATGTAAAATTGTATTTTATTCCAAAATTGAAGAGGAGAATCTGATTTTTAGGGGCTGTTTTGTTGCTTGTATGACAAAATTTCATAAGGTGATACATACAGAACAGTATAATGCTAAGATAATGGCATAGATTTTATAAAATTCAGTCTTAGAGTATTTCTAAGTCAGCCTTTTCATTCCTGTGTTATGATGCTTTTTGTCATTTGGGGTGTGGTGGTTCCTATATTTTTTTCCCAAGGGAATTCTAGAGATAAAGACTCTAGCCATTGTGATTGAAATTGTCTTCTAAAACAGTACTGTGCCTCAGGAAAGTTTTATTTAGCATCTACTGTGTGCTAGACATCCCTTTTATCATCTTGCAAAGAAATTAACCTCATTTGTTCTGGTTCTGTATTATTTCAGGTAGCATTAATTCTCTTAAAGTTAAGAAAGTCTCAACATGGAAAAACTGCCATCCTATTTAAGCTGAAGAATGAGCAAATCATAGAACTCTTGAAATTAGGACTGTGGGAAACAGAATTCTGATATAAATGCTAAAATGAATGCCTTTTGTGACATAGTTATGTGAATTATCACTGACAATTTATATCCATTTTCACTTATTGTTAAAGCAGTTATTCCATATTATGAACACTACTTTCTGTCAGTGACCAGCTCTAAAAATGAATTTTGTTTATTAAAGGATTTCAGTTACTTCCCCTCAGTTTATAAAGGGGTCTGTGTATACTCGTAAGTAGCTAGTATTCAGTAGTCCAGCACCTTCTATTTGGAGCAGCAGGAAACTCTGCACATCAATGAAAATGGCCTAGAACAAAGGCAAAGATGGCAGAGAACACAGTGTGGGCAGATTGCTGACTTCATTGGCTATGGAAGACAGTCTATTGGTTCTATCCACATAAGGAGAATCATGCGAGAAGTGGTAGGAAAAGAAGACAGGAACAAAAGAAGAAAAAAGAAAGAAAATGGAGGAAAGAGTAAAATAATAAAAAGCAGTGTAGCGTGTTAGCTACCTTAAACAGCAGCAAGCTGTAAAGGGATTAGGAGAAGAGAAAGGGCCAGTATAGTCACCTAGGGCTGTCATTCTTAGACTCACACAAATCACTGGGACTTTTGTTAAAAGGCATATCCTGATTCACTGGGTCTGGGTTGGGGCCTGAGAGTCTCCATTTTAACAAGCTCCTTGACCTATATAGCTCCATGCAGTCTGGATGAGTCTTAGCAATATCATCTGTAGCTGTGCTGTCCAAAATATTGGTCATTGGCCACATGTGGCTATTAATTTAAATAAAATAAAAATGTCTGTTCCTCAGATGCACTAGCCACAATAAGGTCAAAACAACTAAAATCAAAATAAATGATTTCTTTTAGCACCACACACAGATGCCATAAGATAAAGAGGAGAACAAAAGAGTAGTGAACCCAGGATTCAGGATTGTGGTTATCTTGAGTCAGGGAGGGTTGGGGGACTTCCAGCCCTTGCTGAAGTTATGGATGGTGTGTGCAGAACCGGCAGCCTCTTGGAACTGTGTCATAGCCCATAATCCATAGTAAGGTTACTTTACAAAAGTATTATACAGAAACAACTAATTTTCCAGCAAGGATTTCCATAAAGGCATTTTTAGTTATGTTTATTGGGGTGATCATCAATTAATAAGGCCACATAAGTTTCCAGTGTGTGCAGTAACATAATATATCATATGTATATTGCGTTGTGTGCTCATTACCCAAAGTTTAGTTTCCTTCAAGATGTACATTTATACAGTGGAATACTACCCAGCCATAAGAAAAGATGAAATTCTGCCATTTGCAACCACATGGATGGATCTTGACAGTATTATGCTAAGTGAAATCAGGCAGACAGAAAAGAAGAATCATGTGATTTCACTTATGTAGGATATAAAACAGAAAGCAATAAATGAAGCAACCAAACAAAAAAAATCATAAAAGTATTTTTAGTAACTGTAAGCACATTGCCTGTAAAGATGCTTGGTATATTTTGATAGGCCACAAGGTGTCACTCTTGCTCTTGAAATTGTGACTCAGCATCATTTCCTTCAGTAAAAGGTCAGTAAGGCTGCCACCATCTTATCTGTTAAGTGTTGATTTAACCTTGAAATAGACTCATTTGCTCCAAACAGTGAGAATAAAATATTACACTATAATATTTGGTTATTGGAAAAGGTGTTCCATAGTTCTTTGTAACTCTTTCAGCCATAACTCAAAAGGTTTTTGTTGTACTTCCTAAATGTGAAATGCTTATTGATTTTAGCTAGAGGAGGCCAGGAATCTTCAGAAGCAAATGAAGATTCTGCAGAAGAAGCAAGCCCAGGCCGTGAATCAGAAAGTTCACATGCAGAGTGAACACAGCAAGGCTGTCTTGGCGAGAAGCAAACTAGAGTCTCTTTGCAGGGAACTTCAACGTCACAACAAGACGTTAAAGGTTACTTGGTTCATTTTTGTTTTTAGGTGGGGAATGACTTAGTTTGCATTATAATAATTGTGTATCTATTTAAAATAAACCCTGTCTCTACTTGGAGATAGAACTACCTACCACCTTGCTTTCTATTTTGCCTGGCTGCTGCTTACTATATGTGCTGCTGAAGTGAACACATGGCTGCTGCTTAATGTCCCTCATACTTGGCCATGAGGATGTAGATGAGACCGATGTTTAGAGCAAGCTCTCCTGCTTGAAGCCATGGCTTAGGAAGCTCAAAGTTGCCAGTTTTCTGCTGAACACTGACATTACTTACCATGTATGAGAAGTTGACATGAACTGAGAAGCTAGTGGGAACAGACTTGAGGCAGAATGAATCTGGGAAGGGAGGCACATGCTGAGTTATTAATAATTGGCTGCCTTGCCAAGCTGCCCACTGTCGCCCCCAACTACCCAGTTCCTTAGGACTTTTAGAATAGCACTTACACCTTGGCTGATCATAAAGGAAGAGGGAGCAGGCATCCAAAGATTAATTGGTACCAACAGGAGGAGAAGGAAGGAGCAGAGACATGGGGGCAGGCCTGTCCTCATTTACAGTTTGGTTTGATTTTGATTGAGCAGGATCTCAGATTTCCCCACCACAGCAAACCCATAAGGCCCTGGAATCTAGGAACACTCAGAAAGTGGACCTTCACCTGGTGTGGGAGCCCATAGTTTTTTCTTTGCTTTTGAACCCTTGGATTTAGATGTTTAAATTCAAGTAGGCACTATTTTTTTTTCCATTGCAAATCAGTGTTTTGATTGGACTGATAACTGTTTAGACATGTAAAAGTGTTTCAACATTTGTATCTTAGCAAGAGATGGAAATAGGCTTTTAAGATACAGATTCCATTTGTCCCCTTGACCTCTAGGATGTAGAAGGTGTGACCCAGAAAGTAAGCTGCTAGAAGGCATCTATCTCTTAAGGTTGATATAAGATGTTGCCTTGTGGAACCAGCCAGGAGGGTATTTGGGAACATGGGTGGAGGGAGCTGACTGTATAGACAAGCACCGTGTTTTTCAATGTGAATTTCAGGTGGTCACACAGCACTGACTTACATAGCAGGGTAGTTTGCATCCCTGATTGTTCTGTCTACTTCCGAAAAGCTGCTTGCCTTTAAATTCAAGCCTTCTGGTCATAAATAAAGGGAAGGAATTACAGTTTACCAGTAACATTTCAGGGCAGCAGTAAATGAACACACATAGCATCAGCTTCTTTTTGAGCTTCTTCTTATCCATAGGTCTATACCATTAACAGAAATTATTTTCAATAATAAGGAAGAAAATATGCAACAGGCACGAGAGGAGGAAGAAAGACGTAAAGAAGCAACTACACACTTCCAAATAACTTTAAATGAAATCCAGGCACAGCTGGAGCAGCATGACATGCACAACACCAAACTGCGCCAGGAAAACATCGAGCTGGGCGAGAAGCTGAAGAAGCTCATTGAGCAGTATGCACTGAGGGAGGAGGTAAAGGTGTTTTGTCTCAATAGCTTCTTATTGTTAGCTACAGCTTTTCACCAATCCCTATTAAAGAAGTAAAACTCTTGTCGTAGGGTGCTGTAAAATTTTGTGTATGCATAGAGGAAGGCAGGCATTTATTAGGCAAGGCTCAGCCAGCACGGGAACGGAAGGCTGCTTTGAGACCATCACTTGAGGGTGCCCGTGGGAGTCAGTGGATTTGGGTTCATGAGGCAGTTTCTTGGAGACATGTTCAGTACTACTTGTCTTCCATGTGATACTGGAAGGTTTGCAGTTTTCACATCCAAATTGTTTTTCACTCATCTAGACAAATAATGAATAAATAACTGCCCCCAAAATACCCTGTCTCCCCAACATCTGGGATAATCTTTATAGTCTACACCACCATTGCATGACACCTGTTTCAGGTTTTTTTTTTACAATAAGGGTGTTATACCATGGGGGAGAAAATATGAACCTATTTCTAAACCCTCATACATAAACCCATTGAAGTAAAACGTTTACTGAAAAGATCCATGGCTGCTGATCTTGGTTATTGGCCTCCAACTAACACGTGAGATTGTGGCATCTTCTGTGGGTTACTTTATCCAGTTTCCAAGACAAACTTTAGATTATATTAACTTGAAGTTTTATGTATAACACTTCAAAAACTGTCAGTATTTGAAATGATTTTGTCACTGTTCTGCCTTTATATACATATATTTACTTTTTATAATGGAAAATTGCAGACTTAAACAAAGGCAGAGAATGTCCCCTGGCTTCAGCAGATGAAATCATAGTTTCAGCTATATTCCCATCACCTTTCCCTGGGTTATTTTGAAGCAAATCCAAGGTGCCGTACCATTTCGTTCAGAGATAATAGAGGGTGTGCCTCGAAAAGATAGGGATACGTTTTTATCCACAATGCCATTTTAGCACCTAAAACATTAACAATAATTATATTAAATAGCTAATCATTATGCAAAATTTTGTCCCCCTCTCCTTTTTTTTAAAAGAAAAAGCTATTTGGATAACAAACCAAATAAATAAAGTTGGTACCTTTCACCAGTTGATATGTTTCAAGTCTGTAACAAAAGATTTCCTTTTCTCTTTTTTATTACAATGCGTTTATTAAAGAAACTTTTTGTCCTAGAGAATAAATTTTTTATTAGATTATAAAGCCCTCAATTTTTTTCTAATTATTATTTTAGTTTTGTTTAATATGAAACTCTGCCACAATCTTAGATGTGGAAAATTTGAAAATTGTATGTTTGACTGTCATTACTTGTGAGTCTTATTTATTTTGAGTATTACCAGGATGTTCTGTGTTTTTGGTCAGGAAGAGTTAACTCTTTCTGCATCTGAGAAGGAATGCTCTGATGACTTTATTGTATATAAATAACTACTTAACAATTTCATTGGGAAATAACTTTTTAAACAAATGTTTACTATGTGCCTGGCACCACACACCTTACATAGTATGAACCATTGCATCAGCTTTTACTCTGCAGTGGAGGCGTGGTCATATCCCCATAGGTAGGGGAACTGGGGTTCACCAAGGGGGGAAATTTGCTTGGCTGGGGTCATTTGTACTACCACAGCATGCTGCCTCCAATTGAGATATTTGGGAAAATCTCCAGGTATTCCATGGTGAAGTTGGATTAATAGTCTGAGCCTCATTGTCATTGTAGGGCAGAAATAGGAAGTACAGCATGTGGCTGCCAGGCTCTTGTTGGACCAGCTCCAGAACGGAGGGGTGCAAGGTGATGGGGAAGGTTTTGTTCCTGTAGGTGCAGGACAGAAAGACACACTATTAGCTCTGGTGGCGTTAGTGTGAAAAGCAGAGCAAGAAGCAAGGCATTGTAACTTGTGTTATGTTCCCTTGTCATTGTGCTTTTTCATTAAGTGATGGAAGAAATTTGACTTTTCCCATAGCATGTTGATAAAGTGTTCAAACATAAGGAATTGCAACAACAGCTTTTGGATGCCGAACTTCAGCAGACGACACAGCTACTAAAAGAAGCTGAGGAAAAATATCAAAGAGAGAGAGAATTTGTAAGTTCTATTTCTTAAAAAAGAAATTATTGCCAAATGGTAACCAAAGCCATTTAAACGTGTAAACTTACTCTACATTTAATGTAGCACTTGGGTCATGCTAATTGGTTTTTTGTTGTATTGAGAAGGGCATGTGTGTGCTAGAAAGCATTTCGCTTTTTATTTCTATTTACCTATTTGTATAGAAGATACACTGGAGAGATCAGACCACGTTAACTGGAAAGACCTGCACTCGTGTGACTTTTCTGTGCTTAGAATATTTAATTTCACTTCTTAGGTAATAGTTACCAAATTCAACAATTATACCAGTATTTTAGCACATTAAATTTGACAATTCAATTTAGTATAATCTCATATAATACTGTTAAATTTTATTTTGTAAATAGAGTAACTATTTGTTTACTTATATAATTTTCTGATAAAATTTTAACAGAATTCTCTAACATTAATCATTCAGCATTGTTCTCAGTGTATGCTCAGATTCTACTGCCTGTCCATAATTGTGAGTACAGTGGAATCTCATTTGGTATATATATATATATAACACATACAAATTCAACTGTGTTTTTAACACAGAAAATAATAAAAATGAGAAATAGTTATGATAATGAGGACTATTCCTAGGCAGCTTTCCCTCAAGTTGCCTAGGCTCTGAGGTGAGCCTGGTATGAAGACTCAGTTCCTGAGTAGCCCTCACGATGTGGACATGTTGTGCTGAGTGTGTGTCCATGGGAACTGACAGTGCTATCCCATACATAACTGAAGATGCGGTTGTCATTTCCAGAATTGGAGTGTAAATTTCATGTACACACACACACACACACACACACACACACACACACACATACACATACACATACACAGAGTGCACATTATATATATATATATATATATATATATATATATACACTTTCTGGTTGGATTAGGGACTTTTTGAGGCTTATTTGGACTGTATGACATTTTATTTCAGGGACTAAATTTCACAGCTGTGTACTATGCAACTTCACTGTAATTTTCTTGAAAACCCAAGTATATAAATTAAAGCTCCTGTCTCCCTCTCCCTGCTTTTTAAAAAGTGATCAGAAACCAGGTGTCTGATTTCATACTTTGGTCCATACCCATTTACCCAGCCTCATCTTGCCTCTATGGGCTAGAGGGCAATAATGTCAAGATTCCTAGTCATGTTTTCTGCTAATACTAGACTTCTAGTTATTTTCACCTAAAACACAACAACTTAACCCTGAGTTTTATAAACCTATTATTAGGCCTCCAGGGTACTTTTTCTAAGTAATAAAATTATTTCTACTTTCCTAAGTGTTAACAGGTGGAACAGATCCAAAATATAGGTAACTGGCACTTGATGTAACAGTCTTTCACCTATGGACTCATGGTTCTTGCTAAAATAATGAGTGGAAGGATTAAGCCTAACTATCTGGTCATTGGACATTGTAATCATTTGTAATTAAGATTAGTATTTTGCCAGAATGTTTCTGTTTTCTAGTTGTTAAAAGAAGTGAGAGAATCGAGGCACAAATACCAACAAATGAAACGGCATGAAGTACAACTAAAACAGCAGGTAACTTAATGCAGGCGATAGTAGAATTTGTAAGAAAAATCTGTGGTTCACTTGATATATACCTTGATTATTCTCTACCAGAACTGAGAGTAGCTCATGTGTCCCTCTTGAAGTTTTCCCCCATTTACCCAGGACTTGCCTGGTGTTGGCACTCCAAGTACTGTGTCCCAGGAAACACTTAGGTCTCAGGTAGACTGGGACGATTAGTCACGCCATCTGCAGTGTCCCCTTTCCATTACTCCAGCTACTTTCTCCCTTTCTAAGTCTGTTCCCATGTGTTGTCAGCTAATTACCAACTAAGGAAAAACTGATAAATCTTCATATTTTATTCTTTTGTATTCAGTGGAATCATAAGAAATTGCTGATACTTCTTTGATCTACAAAATGGTGATTTTATGTACTTTAACCTAAAATATTTGAAAGTTTGTGCTCTGAGAGCATAACCTCTTTTAAAAACTGCCTATTGATCATACAGTTTTCATTCCCAGGTAGAGCTGTGGAAGTGGTGTTTTTAATGGGGGCCCTCTACTTTTCTTTCCATCCTTCCTTTCTTTATTTTTTTTTGTAAGTATACAATGCAGTATTAACTATAGTTGCCATGTTGTACAGTAGATCCCTGGAACTTACTCATATTATAATTGCAAGTATGTACCCTTTGGCGAACATCTTCCTATTTTTACTACCCCTCGTCTCTGGCAACCACCATTCTACTCTTTAAGACTTTGACTTTCTTAGATTCCACATATAAGTGAGATCATACAGTTGTCTTTCTCTGTCTGACTTATTTGACTTAGCATAATGTCCACAAGGTTCATCCATGTTGTCACAAATGGCAAGATTTCCCTTTTTTATGACAGAGTAATATTCTATTATGTATATATACTACATTTTCTGTATCCATTCATCTGTCGACAGACACTTAGATTGTTTCCATGTCATGGTTATTGTGAGCAATGCTGCAGTGAACGCAGGAAATGTAGATATCTCTTTGAAATACTGATTTCATCTCCTTTGGCTATATCCCCTGAAATGGAATTGCTGGATCATAGGTAGTTCTAATGTTAATTTTTTGAGGAAACTCCATACCGTTTTCCATAGTGGCTGCAACTAATTTACAATCCCACCAACAGTGCACAAGGGTTCCCTTTTCTCCCCATCCTCACCAACAGTTGTTCTCTCACATTTTTTGACGATTGCCATTCTAACAACTGAGGTGGTAACTCATTGTGCTTTTGATTTGCATTTTTCTGATGTTGAACACCTTTTCCTGTTCCTGTTGGCCATTGGATGTCTTATTTGGGAAAATGTCTATTCAAGTCCTCTGCCCATTTTTAAGTTGTATTGTTTGTTTTTATGCTATTGAGTTGTATTAGTTCCTTAAGTATTTTGGATATTAACTCTATCATATATATGATTTGCAGATACTTTCCCCTATTCCGTAGGTTGTTTTGTTCATTGTTTCTTTTGCTGTGCAGAAGCTTTTTAAGTTTGATGCATTTCTTACTGGTTTTTGTGTTTGATGCTTGTGTTTTTGGTGTCATATACAAAAAAATCATTGCCAAGACCACAGTACAGTTTCAGTTCTTAATCTGTTTCCAGTAATTTTTGTGAGTGGTGTAAGACAGTGGTTCAATTTCATTCTTCTACATGTAGTTATTCCACCAGCACCTTTTATTGAAGAAACAGTCTTTTCCTCATTTTCTTGTCAAGTATTAGTTGACCATACTTGTATGGGTTTATATCTTGGCTCTCTGTTCTGTTCCATTGGTCTGTGTCTGTTTTTATGCTAGTAGCACACTGTTTTGATTACTGTAGCTTTGTAGTGTAGTTTGAAATCAGGGAGCATAAGGCCTCCAGCTTTATGTCCTCCTTCAGTTTCTTTCATTAATGTCTCATAGCTTTCAGTGTATAGCTATTTTATTTTGGTCCAGTTTATTCCTAAGTATTTTATCATTTTTGATGTTTTTGTAAATTGAATTGTTTTCCTTATTTATTTTTCAGATATTTTGTTGTTAGTATATAGAAATTCTACTGATTTCTATGTTGATTTCGTATCCTGAAACTTTCCAGAATTTGCTCTAACTGTTTTGGTGGCGTCTTTGGATTTTCTATATATAAGATCATGTCATCAGCAATCAGATAATTTTTCTTCCTTTCTGATTTGGATGCCTTTTCTTTTTCTTGCCTTAATTGCTCTAGTTAGGAATTCCAATACTGTGTTGAATAGAAGTGGTGACAGTGGGTACCCTTGTCTTGTTCCTGATCATAAAGGGAAAGCTTTCAGCTTTTTACTGCTGAATATGACGTTAGCTGTGGGTCTGTCATGTATGACCTTTATGTCGAAGTATGTTTCTTCCATACCCCATTTGTTGAGCGTTTTTATCATGAATGGATGTTGAAGTTTGTCAGATGCTTTTTCTGCATCTATTGAGGCACTCATGATTTGTGTCTTTCATTCTATTAATGTGGTGTATCACATTTATTGAGTACGTTGAACCATCCTTCATCCTATGGATAAATCCCATTTGATCATGGTATGTGATCCTTTTCATGTGCTATTGAATCAGTTTGCTAGTATTTTGTTGAGAGTTTTTGCATCAGTGTTCATTAGGAATGTTGGTCTGTAATTTTTCTTGTGTTATCATTATCTGGCTTTGCTATCAGGGTAATGGTGGCATTGTAAAATGAGTTTGGGAGTGTTCCCTCCTCTTTAATTATTTGGAAGAGTTTGAGAAGAATGGGCGTTAATTCTTTAAATGTTTGGTAGAATTCACCAGTGAAGCCATTAGGGCCTGGGCTTTTCTTTGTTGCCTCCCTGCTCCTCAATCCAACCCCTTAGCTTTGTCCTAATGCAATCTTCCAGTGTGGATGCCCTGTGGATTAAGGCTACCAGATGGCTGCCTCCGCACTTAAAAAAAAGGTGCAGTAAAGACTTCCCATGTCTTTATGGATGGGAGATTAGGCTTGTACATATAAATCACTCTTCTTCAGTTAATTAGATTACATTCTATTGAAAAAGTGTTGCTCATTTTTAAAATTTATTATATAATCTGTTTCTTTAGTGTAAGGAATGTAAATTAGTACTAAAGTGCACTGATACATTGAGATTGGCCTGTATCTTTATGAGCACCTCTTTGGAGTGCTGTTTGTCTTTGGGTACTTTTACATCATGGTGACACTTACTTTCTATAAATATAGCATAACTTAAGAGTGAAAATTCAAGGAGCCTTTTGAACTTTCCACCATAAGTTATGATCATACTAGAATACTTATGGGAAAGTTGAACCCCTTATTAGCCCTATAAATTCACTTGTTCATAAAAATGAAGAGACTATGTGGAAAAGGTATGAAAAGTTTATACATGGCTTTGGATGATGGAAAATGGACTTTAATACTAGCATCACTGCTGTGTCTCCAGTGCAAGGCCCACCTATCAAGATCATGGGCAGCTCTGATTCTGTTGTACTGTTACCAGTGCAATTTCTATTGTCTAATCTGTGTCACCCTGGCTCATGTTATCCAGTCATTAGTTTGTGTCCTTTGCTGCCACCTCTTCCTTTTCTCACTCCTCAAATATGGTGGTCCTTCCAAGAGTTGGTCTCATACTATGCTCTTACCATGTCAGTTTCCAGCATTTGTTGATGATCTCATCGTCTTGGTGTGTTTTGACACAGTGTTTTGTAATCCAGCCACACAAATCCAGTTGTGATGGTATTTCGCAGTTTGGGCCACCATTGAATTCTCAGGTGGGACAGTGTACCTGAATGTTACATCTTCAATAAAAATGGACCATGTTAAAACTGCCATAACTGCTAATCTCCCTCAAGTGCCTGAACTTCTCCCTTATCCTGCCTGAGCACCACTACACATTGTTCTCACCTCTAGGCCAGCAGCTTCAGAGGCACTGACAATGTGTGCTCCTCTACAGACTGCTCATAAATGCACTGCATTCTTCTCCAGTTTGCCTCTTAATTTCTATTCATCTTTGCCGTTGCCCCTCACATTCCTGCAGGTATGCTTTGACCATCTCACAGCCACCTCGTCTAGCCTGTCATCACTGCTAACGCTGCTTTCAGTCTTTCTCCCTCCCATATAAGCAGAGCTTACTTCTAAGTGTTTCCTGTATGGCCCATCCCACCTGGTAACTGCAGTGGGCTGCTTCCATCCCATCACACCCTATCCCCTCCCCATCCTGTTCTCATGGTTGTTTAATAGTATTTTTCATGCGGCGCTGCTGGTGAAAGTGGAAAGGCATTACTTATGCTAGTTCTTGGCCTCTGATGATCCTTTATTCTTCTCTTCTTTTATTATATGTATAATGTGATCTTAAAACACTTTATTCCTCTGGGCCTGTTTCCTCATCTTGAAAATAATGTACTTACATTAGATGGGCTCTAAAGGGTTCCCTTCTGGTCTAAAATAATTCAGCCTAACCTTGAGGCCTAGCTCAGGCGTTGCCCACATGAAGCTTTCCCTAACTATTTTGTTCTGATCCCTACTGTGTGTCCCCTTCTCTGAACTCCTGTTCTAAGGGGAGAAAAAGGTGACTCCATGTTCTATATTCTATTTGGCTTGTTGGTTAGCATTATTTTCCCAGCTAGAATAAAAATTCCTTGAGGATAGGAATGAAAAAGAAAAATCAGTGTTTCTTTCAGCTTTCGTTTTTCTCTTAACTGTACTCCCACTGAATTTTCTCCTCAAACCAAACCTATTCTTCAGCTTGTTTCATTTTCCTGCCTACGTTAAGGAAAAAAGATATCTTTGATATCAAGCTAAGACCTGTGCAGGTGGTATTCTAAAAGAATGATCTTTTTCCTAGAACACTTTTTCAAATATAAGGAAGGAAGGTAGTTCATAAAGGATTAGTTGTATGAAATTTATAGTTATACTACATCCTTCAGTTTTTATTATAATGGGTGGAATGGAGCTACAAAATATTTACACATTTTAAACACATCTAAAAAGATGGTTAAGGCAACAGAATTTCCTAAGTTTTAGTGCTTTTCACTGGATTATTAGAACTTTAGCCATGTGTGTCTGGTGTCAAAGGACTGGGTGTGCATTTGTTCTTATTTCTGCTACTTATATAACTTTTAATGATAGTGTGCTCTTTTTGAAAGTCTTTGGGATTTTACATCATTTATCTGCAACTGACAATATTTCATACTTTTTTTCTGTAGCTTTCCCTTTATATGGATAAGTTTGAAGAATTCCAGACTACCATGGCGCAAAGCAATGAACTGTTTACAACCTTCCGGGAGGAAATGGAAGAGGTATTTGTATATTTTTAGTAGAATGTTACTTAAAAGGGACTTTATATAAGAACCTGTTTTCGGCATGATCACCACTTGGATGAGTTTCTGTTCTTACGGTACATCCTTCATTGGGATCATATTTGATCATTTTGCCCTCAGTGTATATATTCCATGTAGCTGACATCGTGATCTCTCTATGCTCTTAACATTCTATCAAAGTGAATTCCTCTGTTAAATACAATTTGTTGGTAGAAATAAAATGGTTTCTTATTTTGTTTGTTGTGTCTTTTGTTTTACTCACTTTGGGTGATTTCCTTGCCCCCTCTTCACAAAGCTGTTGTTCCTTGGAGGTTAAATTATTTAAAGACATCCAAGCCTAGCACAGTAATTACTTATTTTGGTTGGTTGATATGTTTACATCTCTGCCTTTTTAGCTTTTCTTTTTCTCTTATTACTCCCACTGAATTCTTTTCCCCTCTTTTTCTTGGGCTTTTACTTAATTTTGCTGCCTATATTAAGGAAAGAGATACCCTTGACATTAAGCTGAGAACCAAAATATATTCATATACATCCATCTACCCATCCTTAGCTTATTTGGCATTTTGCCCTTAACGTGGGGACTTTTTAAAAATGGTGGGTTGGGCAGAAGTATAGCAGTGCTTGGCACTTCATAAGTGTTCGGTGGATGTTAATTATGGCCGTTATTAGTCATGAGTGTTAACAGATTTTTGTAATGGTTGGGAGTGTGCAGCCTGCATTACTGTCCTAGTTGCATCATATGTGTGGCCGCGGACAAGTTGTTTAAACTTTCTGTGCCCTTCTCCTCCTTCCTCGTTAAAAATAACAAAAATACCCACCCTTCATAAAGTCTTTTTAGACAGTGCTTGGCCATGTTAAGTTCTCAAATGACCACCTTCAGATATTTTTAGACCCAGTAATCTGGAGAATTCCATGAGCCACAGATTAGTTCTGCCTGCTAGTCCTTTCGGCTGAGGCTACAGTTGAGAGGGGAACTCTTATGCATAGCGAATACCTTATGCTGTTAAGGCTAAACAGTTTGAGACAGGGGCTCCCTATTTCATTATCCTTCTGGAGAATCCTCTGGACTGGAACACTTTCCTCACTGTTAGTGGCTATAGAGATTCCTGTAGGTCAGCACTCAACCCCGATCTTCCACGCACTCTTCCCATGGCCTTTGTCCCACTCGGCGACTTCATGGCAGTTGTGGGTGATTACCCATGGCCCAGGGCACTGGCTCTCTCTTAAACTTGTTTCCCTTGCCAGCGCCTGGCTCAGCGCCCTAACTGGAATCAGAGCTGGGGCACATTCAGCAGTGCATAAAAGAACACTGGAAATGGGGCTCATTGATGGGCATGGATACATCTCATTCTCAATCTCTGAAAACCGGATTCTTATAGCAATTTTCAGAAAATTCCTTTTATTTTGGACCCCTTTTTTGGTAGCAAAATCTGAGGTACAACAGTCTTGAATTATGAGGATGATCAAGCTAAGGATTAACTACTTTTATCTTTTTTTTTTTGGTAACTGACATTTACCTAAATTCTGCTTGTAGTTCTTAAACTGATGTGTCTCAAGAGGTTGTGGTACAGTGACAATTCTTAATCTTTTGTGGGGCTGAAAACCGATCCGATGAATTCCTTTATCTAATTCAGACAAAACTCATGAACATGGTCATTTTTTGTACAAGTTGGGGAGAAGTCTTGTGTCTTGCTACCCCCAGCTGGAATGAACGATGCACTCCAGCCTAATTGAGCTCCATGTGCTGTCTGGGAGCTCCATCTATATGCTGCTGCCTCAGAAACTGAGATTAGATTTGTTTTCCTCAATATGAAACGCTGCTTTGGTTCCTCAGAGCCTCTGAGATAAGCTCTGCTAGCGACAGACAAGCACAGCTGTCAGCTGGGCCAGGCAGGTGCAGTGATGGGGGTGGAGAGGAACAGTCAGACTTTTTTTGTGGTGATACAGGGTACAGAACTAAGAAATGGAACTGTGAATTTAAATTTGCCATTATGTTGATTCACAGATGACAGTGAAAATTAACAACCTGGAAAAAGATGCAATAATGTGGCGTTCCAAGTGGGAGAACAATAACCAAAAACTTCTGCGCTTGGCTGAACAGGTGAGGTAGTTTCCAGCAACTGAGCTGCGTTCTTGGTCAGGTACCTAGCGGGCAGGGGGTGAGTGTTGTGACACTAGTGGGATAGTTGCGGACTCTGGCCAGAGAGCTAGGGTGGGGATTTCTGAGCAGAATGTGTGCCAGCTTTCCTGGGTTGTTGCTGCAGGGTCTGAGTGAGGCATTAAGTTTCCTACTCCCCAGTGAATTAGCCCAGGCTTGTGTTGGAGAGAGCTGGAAAGCATCTAGATTTTGCTTTTTTTACTTTTGCATCAAACTACAGCTTGTTAAGGAAGACCCTGATTGCTAGGCTCCACCCAGTTTGATTCACTGGGTCGGGGTGGGCGGTTCCCTGTCCTTGTTACTGCTGGTGCTGCAGGGGCACTGGGCCCCCCACTTTGAGAAGCGCTGATCGGCTTTCCCAGTGAGAGCACAGTTGAACAACTTGGGTGTCTTTCTGCTTTCACTTAAGTCTTTTCAAAAAGGCAGCCGAAGTATACTTTTTGCCAGTCGTATAAAGCTGAAATGTACTGTCTACACACATTAATTTCACACTTTGGTAGAAAACTATGCAAAGTTGAGTCCTTTTCTTTTTTTAATCAGGCCCTTCATTTTTTTTTTTTATCTCCTAGTCTTTATGATGAGTATCTTGAATTTCCTTAATATTGCCTCAATAGAAAATGTTTTTAAAAGTGGGTTTTGGTTCACCCCAGAACAGTACAGTCATTTTTCACTTAACAGCTACCTGTTTAACCACCACTCAGACTTACGACCTGTTCTCCAGCGCAGGGAGGGAAGTCCCCTTTCTCAGTCTTTGCCCTCCATTCCACAGTCTGCGGTTAGTATTCACTACAGATTTTAAATATGGTAACACTACGTATTTTAAATATGGTATCGTGTGATCTCTCTTGAAAAATACAGGATCCGGCAGAAGTAATGCCCAGACTTGAATTATGATTTTATTACAAAATCATAACCATGGATGCTTATGGTAACACAAATATCACCCTTTTATGAGCTGGTAATCTATGCCGAATCATTTTTGCAAAATCATAAGCTTGAAGTATGGTTATGATTTTGTAATAAAATCCTGTGTCCAAGCGTTAATTCTGCTGGATCCTGTACATAACCCTGTGGCACTGCAACACACCCCAAGATAATTGCCTTTAAGTTCTTTGCTTATCAACCAGTTTGCTCAATGACCTAGACGTATGGTTTTGGTCGTTAAGTGAGGAGTGCCTGAATTGTGTTAACAAATGTGGTATTGCTAGCTAGAATGTTATTAGGAGGTGTTTGAAGAACTTAAACATTTCAAGAGGTGACTGAACAAGTGTTTTCAATATGGCTCAGATTAAACTTAGGAGCCTACTGCATACTCAGGTTACGTAAATCTTTTTTTTCCTTAAAGAAAACTGTCCGTGATAAAGAGTACAAGGCCCATCAAGTAAAACTGGACCGGTTAGAGAAGCTGTGCAGGGCTCTTCAGACAGAGCGGAATGAGCTCAGGGACACCGTGGAGTTCCTGAAGCAGGAGGCCTCTAGCAAAGTGGCAGGTGGGGACCCAGCACCTGTTGCACCACAGTCCTGTGCCGTCCTGGCTTCTTCCAAGGAGCTGAACACTGCCTCCAACAGCAACCCAGGAGTCCCCACGGAGGCTGCACCCAAGGGAGCCAAGGAGAAGCCAGCCCCGTACAAGGCCACATCCCCAGGCGCTGGGCCGGCCATCAAGTCAGTGGATTGAGATAAAGTATATCACTGTATTGAGAGCTCTATTTTGTGTATAACTTTCCCTGTTAGTAGTAACTATTGGTTTTGTGGTGAAAATTTTCTTACTTTTTTCTACCATATCTGTATTTTCTTAGAACTACTGGACTTAACGTGGTACATACAGGAGGCTGCTTAGCAATTTTGAATCCTTTTTCCTCAGCTGTGTAGCCCATTGGCCTCATTTCCCTTCATTGGAATGCATGTAGTCATTGCCTTGTCCTTTCTTCCCTGCTTCTCACATAGAATCATCCTAATTAAAATTTCACTCAAGACAGGGCCAACCATTACAAGGGAACTTTGTTCTGATGTGAAAACAATATTCATTTAAACGTCCTGCTTCCTTATCAATATTAATCACAAAAAAATAAAGATTTTTATTTAATAGCCCATTTAAATCTTAGAAAAAACTCTAGGGTTGGATCAGAAACAAACAGCATATTTCAAAATAGTGTTTTGGTAATATTTCTATCAGTTGACAAATGGAGAAGGCCACAAGCCTCAAATTCCTCAAAGTCTTGACAGTCTCCAAGGGCTGCCCAGAAAGTATCCAGCTATGTAATTATTTTTCTGGACAGTCCTTGTATGTACCTAATGGTGTAATTTCTAAATAAAGGAGCATATACAGGCAAATCACTAGACAAATGGGCTTAATATTTGACTAACAATAGTCATACTGCTTTGGTTTCAGGTTAGTTAGAATCAGTGGTGAATTTGGACCACCCAGATGCTTACTGAGGGTACGTGGTTTCTGTTTGCTTTCCATTTGGGATCTGGGTTCTTATCTTCCATTTTCCACAGAAATGAGCCATCGAGAGTCCCTTGTCAGTTTACCACAATGAGGGTCAATTCACGTGTAGCTTTCACCAAGCAAAAGTCCTTCCATTGCCTTTAGCCTACTTGAAATTGGTGTTACAAAGACTGGAACCAACCTTCTAAACTTTGGGAAAACTTAGCCAAGAGTTAAGTACTTGTTAGTATCTGTTACATATGCACCCTTTTCTTAGTTGCTTTTATTTTTAAAGAAGAAAAACAAGGTCTCTACATTTGGAATGGGGGAACTTTGGAAATTTAGCATATCACTTTTGGGTTAATTAACTTTCCTTACAGTGTTAAATGTGGTTAAGTTAGGCATATAATTAATCAGGCTTCATATAATTAATAAGGCTTCAGTGATGAAAGTTCTGACTTTGTCCCTAGTGTAATTTGCATTGAAACACTTTATGTTGTTAGCACATTCCACTGAGCAAAACCATCAAACTGACAATTTTTAACCCTACCAGACCTGAAGCCCTGAACCAACATGATATAGAAGAATGTTAGTTACATGCAAACAAGTGGCTAGAATAATTTGTGCAGCCCACCACATCACATCTCTGTGGTGCTTGCTGTGTGGAAGATAGGTACTATTTTGGACCTATTGCCTATTCTTGAGGGCTTTATAAAGCAATGTGATTAACAGTACTGGGCCTTCTGCTTCATGGTGTTTAAAGGATATGGATTCTGTCTGGGATGCATTTGGTGTCCTTTTAGAATCTCTCCTATTATCCTGTGACTAAAAACAAATGGGACCCTCTGAGGACATCCTCCTAAAGCAATCAACTCATCAGCCCAGTGTTGTGGCTTTGTAGCATGCTCTGTTGTACCTACCATATTCTAGAACACTGTAATAATGCTACTATGCTGGCTCAGAAAAGGTTTAATGTTGCATTTGTTGCACCATCATAGAATCTTGATGTGTGTTATTTATAGTAGTAGTAGACTTCAAGGGGTCTTGGAATAATGGACCATTTCATCCTCAGACTTGTAGGAGTACATTTCTTGGTCTTGAGACCAGTATTTTAAGTTATGAATGCAACTGCCTTTATTACACCTGGTTATCACAATTCAGTTCTCAGGTGTTGTAGAAAAAAAAAAATCTACCTCTTTCGGACTGTAGATTGAAATAACTGTGAAAAAATGATGCAGATATCTTCTAGTTTGTGCTAAACACACTGCTTTATTTTTACAGCCCACATCTTTCATGAGGATATGAATTGTTTAAGAGGCAGTTTTGTTTTGCTTTTCAAAGACATTTTGTAGAGATTTTTCACTAATGTGAATCTGATTTTATCTACTTGGTTCTGTTTAGATTAAGTAAATGTATGTTAAATTTAACAGCTTCTGTGTATTTTGTTACCCACATGACCTTAGTTTGATAACGTTTCAGGGGTTGGGGCAAACCTTTTCTCCAAAAATGAATGTGAAAACCATTCCTAGCTGGCAGGCCCTACCAAATAGGTTGAAGGGCCTACAGGCTGATTTTGTCCCCTCTGCCAACCCCTGGCACATAAGCAAATAAGCTTTCATTCTTTGGGGACAGAAGTCTAGTTGTAAAACTGCCCAAGTTATGACACCGAAGTTAAATTAGTTCTAGTTTGTACCAATCATAAAATATGGCTAAATTCTCCCCACCTTTGCATTTAGGGTACTGTCACATACCCTGGAAAGAATTTCACCATGTGGATATATAATAGCATCCTTAGAGAGACACACACAACCCTAAAAGAATAAAACAAGTATTATTTTAAAACTTTATTTCTGCAAAGCCAATCAAGAAGTGTTGGAGGGAAAAGTGTAAAAGTTAATTCTTGCATATTCAGAACAGCAAGCACTTAGTCTGAGAAAACAAGGACTTAAAATAATTCAATCAAAGGCAGTACCCTGCTACTTGTATTTTAAAATGATGTTCTTTCGTAAGCAACCTTCATTTCTTCCCTAAAAGCTACAGTATGATACAGTATGCAATAGCTCACTTCAAAGTGCTAGAATCAAGAAGGTAAAGAAAGAATGCCATATGCCAGCCCACTTAACACTTACTACTATACACTGCTTTTTTGGTGCTTGATAAACCAAGCGTTCATGTTAGCATTACATTCAACAGAAACATTTCTCATACTCTGGGTTTAAGATCCTTGCCCCTCCAGTTCCGATGTGGTGACATCTGACTCTTCATCATTGTAAATATTTTCAGCCTAGAGATAACCAAATAAATTCATAGGTAAAATGCCCCATGGTTTTTACAAGATTAAATATCACTTAATTCTGTCTATCCAGATTTTTGCATTCATGGGTCAATGTGTTTCAGTTTGGAAATTAAATGGGGACATTTTTAGAGTAATTTATTCAGTAGTTTCCCTTTTTGTGTTTTTCCCATAAAAGGCTCTATGTGTGTTCTCAAAAATTATTTGTCAGTGTATAATTCCACATGTATACCTAGCTGCCCATACAATATTTCAACTATTGTTCATTAAAAGTGTTTCCCCTAAGCATTTCAAGCATCACTGAGAGACTGATAAACCTAAGGTTTGTAATGGGTTGGTTAACAGCGCCTTAAAAATGTCATGTACTTAGTGCTCATCATCAGAGAACTCAGCATCATGTGAAGAAGGCATTGATACTTTCCGTATCCTTCATGCCTGTGACACAGCGGACACTGGACACAGAGCAGCACCACCAGGAGCCCAGTTGACGAAGAGTACATTAATCATGAAAATCAGCACATGCTGTGTCTACATCTGTACGGAGATTGTTCCTGACTGACAGGTGAATACTGAACTAAAAAGACTGTCATTAAAATGGAAAACTTTTAAAAGATTGTTTCCTTTCTATTTGGTGTAATATGCACCTACATGTCTGAAACATTTCTATTACATTATGTCATTAGTAAATCTCTCCTTTACAAGATACTCATTTAGGAAAAAAAAATTTTAGCTCACCATTTGCCAAATCTGCATGATGTTATCCTCAGACACTGAGCAAATGACCCAAGGCTCATTGGGGTTCCAGCTAAAATCTGATATCTTGGCAGTGTGTCCTCCATGAATAAACTGTTGATAAGAACAAAAAAAGCCTTTGTTTGCTATCTTATGTTCAAAGTTAGTTATAGAGGGAGGGAGGGTGGGAGAGGCTTAGTACACTACCACCTGAACCTACAAAACAAAAGGGGGCCCAGGAGATGCCGAGATGATTTGATTACAAATAGGAGGGAAATGGTGGGCACTGCTGACAGCAAGGTAAAAGAAGTGTAGTTTCTGGGCAGGGAACTTAATCCATTCATTAAAATATTTTCATACTGTTACAAAGTATTAAATGTTGCTAACTGAATACCAATACCTGCATTACCTCCCCCCCCAAAAAAAACCCCAAACTCTCAGAAACGTAGTAATTGAAATCAGTGAGAAATTACACTATTTTCCAGTTCAAATTATTCTTAATGAAATAGTGGTAAAAACCTACTGTGCTCTATTTCTTATTTTCAATAAATATCAAACCCCAATCACAGTAACTTTCAAGACCTGCTAATTTGAAATCAAGAGCTAGAATTTGAAGTTCCAACTCATTTTCCATATACATGGATCGACAGAACCCATCCTGCACATACATTTCATCTTGCATAATAAAGCCAACATATACCAGGAGTTCTGGAGGCCCATCTTCTGCATCCTCCGCTGATTGTTCTTCTCCAATTTTGCTATTAGGAAAGAATATAATGCTTTTGTTATTGAAATTCTTATAGCGTGAAATGTTTACAAAACCACTATCAACCCAGACAGTGCATCTTAAAACACACATACTGTAAAAACAAGATATTTCTATACTGCTATTAATTAGTTTTCTATTTCTTGGTGGGAGGGTGGGGTGTTTATTTTCTGGAAATAGGTAAGAGCTTTCATAACTGAAGCTGCAGAACAGAAATTGTTAATAAATATTAAAACTCATTCAATATTTTTTATTGTGGTATTTACTGTATTAGAATTAAAACATGAAAAGTATGTAAAATATCTACAGAACTACTGATGCCTGGCCCCTACACTTCACTCTTATCTTAATGCTTTTTTCATTCCAGGAGTAAGATACACTAACATTAGTTCCACCGATCGGTAAAGGAAGATAACGACAAAATTTTATGGAATGTATACATAGTAAGCCAAGGAAAGGTTAAGTTTATTTTTTTCCTTAAAAACTTCAGTTTGTAGAATCTGCAAGCAGTCCCCACAGTGAAATCACTCTTAAGTTACACACCACTTTTCAGCTCTATCTGATATTTAGCACAAAGACATATTTTGCTGGTAATAACTGCCGGGAAAAACAGCAAATACACAACCTTCCAAGTGGTAGTCTTTTTTTTCTTTCCCATAAAACTAAACAAACACGTAGGACTGCTAGACAATTATGTTTTTTCTCCCCATCAGGAGTGTAACTGCTAACACTGACCATTTTAATTTGTAATTTTATCTAATGTAGTTTTAATAGTAACCAAGTCATAAATGAGTTTTAAGAAGTTATACAATGACTGCAAATTTATAATTGGCACCTTGAGAGAGAATCCAGTTACCAGGGCATCAGACTTCCAAACCTTGCTATACTACCTCATACAGCCACTACAAATTTTTGTTTTAGGTCTCCAATTTTACTAGTAAAATTGTTTTCATATAAAACATAATGTACTCAAATGACTGCTTTAAAGATCCTCCACATTTTCAAGCAACTATCATGGCCAGAGTTTCTTAGAATGGCAACTTTTTAAGTCAAGGAACTTGGAATTGGGAGAAACTCTGTACCAGAGGTATCCAATCTTTAGGCTTCCCTGGACCACACCATAAACTACACTGACCCTAATGACAGCTGATGAGCTCAAAAAAAGGTCTGTGCATAATTTTTGTAATGCTTTAACAACGTTTACAAATTTGTGTTGGCCTGCATTCAAAGCCGTCCTGGGCCGCCCATGGGCTGGACAAAGATTGCTCTATACAGTGAGCCCTCAGAAGAACATAAGCTGTCTGACAGCATAGGCTGTGCTTATCCTGCTGCCCAGTGTATCTCCGATACTTACATAACCCACAGCAGAGCTCGTATGTGAATGAATCAATAAAAGCCCAGAAGAGCAAATGGTAAAAAAACTTAAGATTAGTCCTGCAGCTGTACTGAGATCTAATGAGACATAAACAGCTAACATCTTTACCCCTTTCTAGTGTAAAAGCGTTTTCAATCATTTGGATGATAAAACACAAAAGCATTTCATGACTGAATATTCACAGAAAAATACAACTGCATAAATTTATTTTATAGTCCATTTGCTGATTCACTTCTATTTTATAGAACAAAGAATCTTTCAGAAAGGTACTTAAAAGCTACTTTAATATTAAACTTATTAAACTAGGGTTAGCAAATTACTCTTGTAAATGTATGAAGTTCATAATCTGCCAAATTTGCATATTTATGTAGTTTCTCATCACCAGATTCTGAGTTACCTTAAATCCCACACGTTCAGGCGGCGATCAGTACCACTTGAAGCCAGAATAGTTTCGTTATGCGGAGACCAGTGGACCTAGCAATGCATATTTGAAAATATAGAGTCACCTGTTCTTACTAGATTCACAGCTATTGTCCTAATCCTCAATATTTTCCCACCGCATGTTCTGTATCCTCTCCTTGGCCTACCGCTCTCCCTTTCCTTGTCCTATTCTTCCAAGTGCTCTTAAATGGCCTATCTCACAGGAAGGCTGCACTCCCCAATACAGGGGAACTCAGCTATAGGTCCTGATAAACTTATTTAGTCATATAAGCATCCCAGAAGCTTTTAAAATTTTCAGTGAACTGTATCTTAACCTATGCAAATCTCCACTTTAAACCATGTTCAAGATATTTTTCCACTAGAGAGCCATCACTCTGGCATACCTTAACCAAACAATCCTGAAGTTCACTTTTTAAACTGATCCTGTTTTGCAAGGCTTTTTCTTCTGCCTCTGAACTAGTAGTCTCTCAAAAAGGTCCAAGTTATTTTCCACTAGTTAACTTACACAGAAGAGGAGTTTGCTTTAAAAAAGCAATGTCCCATACCCACTATATAAACTTTTTTTAAAAATTTCCCCCCCTACCAAAGTTACTAAAACTTGACATACATCAGAAAACTGTCACATACCTGGAAAATTTCATCTTTATGAGATTCGAAGGTATGGAGTTTTAATTTTAAATTGCGCAGATCCCATAAAGCCACAGTCTGAAGAAAAGTAACAAATGGAAAAATTCATTTTTGCACTGTACGTAAGAATCTTAAAATATCTGATTACCATATAATACAACTGGGTTTGTAAACACCAAATATGCAAAAACGTAAAGACCTTATCCGCAGAGCCAGTTGCGAGAATGAACTCGCTGTAGGGATTGAATGACAGACAATTGACTTCGGCAGTGTGCGCATCCACCAGGTGGCTGGGCTTGGAGGTGGTATTGGACCTGGTGTCCCATCTAAAACATAAAAGTACAAGGCACACAACACCCAAGGAGGCCACTCGACCCTCCCCGGCTTCGCAGACGCTCACGCTGGTTTCCACACCACCGCTATGCTCACCCCTTCATAGACACTAAGTACACCTAGAGTTGGCAATTTGGACTTCCAAATCACTAAGTGAAATGTTCTAAACCTGCAGAGGACAAACTAAGGCTATTACTTCTGGCTTCTTGGTCATTAGATTCCTGTCTTAATTTACCAACTATTTCAAACAGACACAAAATACTGACGACGTGGAAAACAACATCTACAACCCAGCCTTATCTAACTGCAGTATTTTGCTTTATTTGACTCAGGTATGTTTACGAGATAAAAAGCATTCCAAGGTGGTTGAATGCAGCCCTGTGGTCATGCCCTGATGGAATCACTCTCTACCCTCATCTTCAATGAAAGTCACCTTGATCCCAAATTTTGATATTTACCATCATACTGAGCATGTTTCTTCATGTTTGCATACTTGTTTTCTTTCTTTTTAAAAATTGCGCCCATTCGCATAGCACAGTAGCTTTTATGTGAAACAGCCATTATACTTGTGCAATTTATAGTATGTCAATTATACCTAACTAAAGTAGTTTATTCTCTTTTTCTTTTTTAAAGGCCAGGACATAAGTTTAAGAAAATAAATTAAACCACAGGCTCCACAATCACTAATGGTCATTTAGGACACTCATATAATAAGACCCACTGAAATTTCCATCTTACATCATAAGTTTCTGATCATCAGCAACAGATCCAAACAGTGACTCATGCAGCAGGTGCCAGGCCACATCCTCAACAACTGCCGAATGGCCGGTAAAGATCGCTTTAGCATCCACAATTTTGCCCTCCTTTGGTCCTGCATTTATGTCCCACAGACAGACAGTCTAAAGAAGAAAAAACATAAACAAAAGCCACAAGAGATTGAATTTAAATGCTAACATCTTATTTAAAACATCTTTGTTAAAAACAAAACTATTTAACTATATAAATTTTAGAAATAAGCATGAGGGAGAGAAATATAATACACTATCATGGGCGCAGAGTTGGGGGGGGGGACTCAGCATACGAGTAGGCAAGGGACACTCAGGATATAGTCTCTCATTCATACATTCAATCAAGTACCTCAAATTGATCTAGACTAGGTTACACAACACTGAGAGCCTGGCGTTTAGTATCCACTGAACAAATACAGATATGCACATCCTAAAAATTTACACTGGGTTGGGAAACTGGAATTAAAACTAAAACATGCCTCTTAAAAGGATGCCAGGGCAACTTAATAGGGAAAAATTTGCTTTTTCGACAAATGAAGTGGGAAAACTCGATATTTACATGCAGAAAACAATCCTAGACTCCTACCTCTCACTACATACAAAAATTAACTCAAAATGGATTAAATGCCTACACGTAAGAGCTCAAACTATTTGTTAGAAGAAAACAGGTGTAAATCTTTGTGATGTTGGGTTATATAATGGTTTCTAAGAAAATACCAAAAGCAAAAGTCACAAAAGTAAAATACATAAATTGGACTCAAAAACTTGTGCTTCAGAGGACATCAGCAAAAAAGTGAAACGACAACCCACAGAATGGGAGAAAATTCTTTTAAATCATATACCCCATAAAGAATTTGTATCTAGAATATAAAAAGAATGCTTACAACTCAATACATTTTTTAAAATGGACAAAGGATTTCAATACATATTTTTCCAAAGATACACAAATGGCCAATGAGCATATGAAAAGATGCTCAACATCATTAGTCACCAAGGAAATGCAAATCAAGACCACATTAAGCTACCACCTCACACCCACTAGAATGGCCAGAACCAAAAAGACAAGACAGTAACAAGAGTTGGTGCACTGTGGTGGGAACGTGAAGCGGGGCAGCTGCTGTGGAAAACAGTTTGGCAGTTCTTTGGTAAGTTAACCATAGAGTTACCATATGATCCAGTAATTCCACTCATAGTTAATCACCTACTTGGGAGAAATGAAAACATACATTCACACAAAACTTATACAAAAATATTAACAGCATCATTTAAAATAGCCGCTAAGTGGAAACCCAAATGTCCATCAACTGATAAATGAATAAACTACAGTATATCCGTAATGAAATATTCAGCTACAGAAATGTTTTAACAGCGATGAACCTTGATGAAAAAAACCAGACAGAAATGGCCACATACATGACATTTATAGGAAATATAAAGAATAGCTACGTCTACATGGAAAGTAAATTACTGGTTTCCAGGAGCTGGGGGAAGGAGGGATTGAGAATTGACTGCTTAATGGTATGGAGTTGTTTTTTGTGATATCTGATGAAAATGTTTTAGAATTAGTGGTAATGATTGCAGTTTTGTGAATATACTAAAACCCGCTGAAACTATACACTTAAAACAATAAAAAATAAACTAATGTGTAATGTATATTAATCAGGTCTCACTTTTATAGCGTTTCCATTATAGAGATCCACTTTTACCTAACAGGACACCTTTGCCCACCTTCCCTCTATCCTAAGGCTCCCAAAGGACAGTTTGATAACTGTTGTTCTAAGCCCTGTGCAAATGTTATCACCATAATCAGCAGTATTATTCTAGAACACCTTTCATCTATACCGTGCTTCTTCAGTGTAGAGATGTCTGTGACAATGTCTTTAACTCTCAGTACATGAGCTGATTAGGGAGAAAAGGTTTCTTACGTGGTCGTCGGATGCACTTAGGAGATGTCCACTCAAATTAGAATTCCAGGAAAGACCATAGCCTTCCTTCTGGTGGCCTCTTAACCTGAGATCAGGATTACATTCTCCACTTGGGTCTAAGGAAAAAAGAAATATATTAACTACTGATTGTTTATCGGGACTGGTAAGTGCAAAGTCTCACTGAGTGAGCCATATTTATTATGCTTGGAAAAGCATTATACACACATAAGGACTTGGTTTGACCCACAGCCACCTTGACAACCTATCCTTTGTGCTTCATTTCAAATACTCAATGTAAACTAGGTCTCATAGCATAAAATTATGGTTCCTTTGCCAAATTTAGTACTAGCTCTAACACAAAATACTGAAAACTACAGCTATCCTACCAATTTGCATGCTAACAACCCACCTAACTCCTGGATCAATTTTTAAGAATACTTTTGTGAGGGAAGAGTTATCACAGCAGGTCTGGTGGCTCAGCCCTTGCATGTCTCTGGCAACTACGAATGACCCTTAGCTAGCCCCTGGGAATGTGACCCTCACAAAATTCTTGTCACTGAATGACGAAGTTGTGTACGCCCAAAGCAATAGGGCATGCTGTGGCAGCTTGTCAAGACTTGTAGAACTGTTTAGCAAGATTCCTGTAGGACTGTTCACCAAAGCTTCACTGCTGGGGTCCTGAGTTTCCCTTAGTAGACCACAGAGAGGTATGTGCCCATGTGACCAGATCTCCATAAAAACCCCACAAAAACCATCTCCTATTCCACACAATGACACGCACACAACCCCAGACCCTAAGACTCAAAGGGGCTTTCCCAGGCAGAAACACTTAGCACATATCCCTGTGGTTTGCCACTAGAAAACCTGTTTTGTGTGGGGAAGGACTCACAAGCCTGTGCCTGACCTCTCTGGACTCTTTCGGATGTGTATTTTGCTCTGTATCCTTTGCTGCCAGGTGTATTACCTGCTGTGAGGTCCTCCTGTTAAATTACTGAACTTGAGGGTGGTTATGGGATCCACAAACGAAAAATTATAGCACCACATACTAGTTCGAATGACCTCAAAGCAATGATCATTTCCAATCAAGAAAAATGGTCAAGCAATGGCTTGATTTTATTACTACATACCTGGCTTAGCAGGGTGCTTCGTATAGTCAAAAACCAGCACATCAGAAGATGGTGTCTTGGTAGCAATGATGTGAGGATTCTGTGGCATGTAACGAGCACGGTTTACTTCTCCTTCGTGGTTAATTTTAATTTCACATTCAATTTTTCCTGTCACAGAACCAAAGCCACCAAATTCTAATGTGAGAAGAAAGAAATAAACACATACACTTACGATTAAAGTTCACAAATCAATTTAATCAACTCAGCCAATTTCAGCTTGAAGGAATACAGCACAAATTGATGAGACACACACAGACACACATACACACAAATATGGGCTCACCTGCCACTTGGAATTAATTTATTCTTAAAGCCCATTTGCACTGGAAAATATTGATAGCTATGTTATGCAAGTTAATTCAGTTCCACCTGGATTTAAAACCATTAAAAATTAGCCTCTTTCAGTTTTAAAGATGTAGTTCATTCACTAAAATTCAAATAACCATGTAATAAACACACCTCGGCCTTTTAGTGCAAATACAGCTCATTTGGAAGCGCTGCAGTGAATTAGCATCTTATTTTAGGTTTCATTAAGACAGGGAAGGTTTCGGGGGTTCCCTAGTGGTGTAGTGGCTAGGCTTCAGCACTCTCAATGCTTCGGCCTGGGTTCAATTCCCAGCCAGGGAAGCCCCCCACCGAAAAAAAAAAAAAAGAAAAGAAAAGAAAAGAGGGAAGTTTTCACCCTTAGGAGTATAAAAACTCCTTGAGTCTTAAGTCAGAAACATCTTCAAAAAGGATACCCATGCTAAGTAACCCCTACCCACCCCCAAGACAGACATATAGGTTGGTTCCATTAGCATACTAGTGCAGTGCCAAAGCTGAAATGAGGGGTTTAACCTTTCTAGCTGGTGTGGGAATAAGACTATTAGTGTTAAATAGTTATTAAAAAGGCCTTGGAAAATTAACAGAGCCACATAAAAAGTATGATAATGTCTGGGAAGCAGCAAGATGATAGCAGAAAGAATACAAGTAGAGAACATCTAGGCAGATAATAGTAAACAAGAACTTTTTCTTTTTTGTGGTCATAGATAAAAATTTGAATTAGCTGCTGGCACTTAAAAAGTTTGAAGGCTTCACATAATTGTTATTTGTTCCTGACCTATATATGCTTCTTTGCACATTTCTTTTTAGTTCACCCTGCGACTCAGGTCAGGAAACACTAACTCAAATTCCTAATGGAACCAGGCAGGTAAGAAGTCAAATAGACTGGCTGGGACCTGGAGAAAATACTGAAAGCAGTAAGACATTTCAGTTTCAGCCAGCTCTACTAAGTGGGAATGCTCAATGAACATTGGCTCTCATACCAGAATTTAGCCATTCTCCTCCACGGCAAACAGTTATTTCTGTGTGGCTTAACCCATGCCACACGACGACAGACACACAACCACATGCAGTCACCTATCTCCCTCTCAGCCCTTTCCCTGCCCATTGTGTCAATGGGAGATATGTGGCTCAGCCTTTCGATTATACCACCACCTCTCCTCCTGATCTGTTCACCCGCTACCTCCTGGAATCCTGCTCCAAACTTGCCACCATCCCCATGGACTGCAAGGGTCCTTTCTAACCCTTCTGTTATGAAGATACTCAAAGTTTCCCAGCTCCTTTATCTAGAGCTCACCTTCTTAAAAAAAGATGGGTTTCCAGGTAAGATTTACTTTGACTACAGGGCTTTGCTTTCTTAAAAGAAAGTTTGAAAAACATCTATCTTAATGACAAATAGTATCCACAAAAAAATGCCATAATGGAAAATAAAAAGGTTAACTCTGAATTATTTAAGTTACTTAAGAATGTACTACACTGGATAAGTGACTTCAATAACTTAATATACCCACGTATTATGCACAGAGACTAACCCTAAGATGGAAGTCCAATAAGGACATACTTTAGGACTAAAAGCCATTAAAAACTTTCTGATTATAACAATATTTACAGAAATAAAGCATAAGGTTGTAGGGGAATGGAGTGAATTGTGGGTAAACCAAATAAATCATTTTGAAAAATAGTTTTATATTATTTTAAACCGACAATGAATACACCATATAACTCAGCAATTCCACCACTAGAAAAATTCTCCCACATGTGGACAAGGACACATGGCAAGGATGGTCACTGCAGCATTGTTTCTAAGAGCAAAAAACCTTATCTGAACAATCTAACTGCTCTCCTTGGTAGAATTAATAACAATGGAATACTGCACAGCAATTAAACGGATAAGATAGACATCAACATGGTATACACACACATAACAATATTGAATGAAAAAAGCAAGCTACAAACAACATGTATTTACTACTGAATGAGTAATAAAAATACAAACAGTTGAAATGGCAGGCTAACTACAAGACTGATGAATTCTAGAGAAGGCATGAAAGAATGGGGTAAGAGTGGTGGGACTTCAGCTATAATATAGTATTTTAAGAGAAAACGTAAAACAAAAACTGGAAAATGTTAAGATCGATCTATTAAACCACCTGGTGTGGGGGCTGGGTGAAAAAGTTGAAGGCATTAAGAAGTACAAATTGGAAGTTACAAAATAGTCAGAGATGTGAGGTACAGCATAGGGAATAGTCAATGATGCTGTAGTAACTACGTATGGAGTCAGGTGGGTTATTAAACTTACTGGAGGGATCACTTTGTAAATTATATAAATGTCTAACCACTATATTTTATACCTGAAATTAATATAAAATAATATTGATTGGCAACTGTAATTGAAGAAAATGTTAGAAAAGTAAAACTAGTTATACGTTTCAAAGAAAAACATTTGGAGCTGTGCAGAAAGCACTAACCCAGCAGGTCTGGTTGCTTAGCCCTCGCAGCTGTGAGGGACACTGGGACCATGACTGACCAATTCCTGGGAACATGGATCTCAGAATGTTCTTGTCACTGATGGATTGATGATTTTGTGATGTACACCTGGAGCAATGGACCATACTGTAACAGCTTGGGTTTCTGTGTACAAATACCAAGATTAATGATACACACATGGTTTTATTATTGGGGTCGTGAGTTTCAATGTCATGGCTGGTTGCCAGCAGGACATGCCTATGAAACCAGCCGCCCATGAAAGCCTCAGACCCTGACACTTGAGTGGTTTCCCTGGGCAGATACTCTGCACATGTCCCTGTCATCTGCTGCCAGAGAGAAAGCACATCCTGTGCAGCCCTGGACTCCCCTTGTACCAGACCTCCCTGGACTCTCCTTGTACCAGACCTCCTGGACTCCTTGATGCATATCTTCTTCCTGCTGCTTTTGTTCTGTACTCTTTATTATAACAAACTTTAGCCATGAATACAATTTATTATCAAATCTTGTGAGTCTTCCTAGCAAAATCACTGAACTTGGAACTTGGGTGGTGGTGAGAATACCAAAATATGTTTGATAGGAGGAAGGGAAAAAACCCATGGAAGTCATTGACTTCCATAAAAATCCCACTATTAACTGATTAACTGTTTGGTATGTATGCCTCCAGACCTTTTTTCTATGCATACACGAGTCACTCAATTTATCTTGGATATCTTTCCATACTGGTGCATACAGATTTATCTCATTCGGAGTAATCACTGCACAGTATTTCAAACATACTGCAATGTGTTTAATATCTGGGTTGCTTTGCTAGATTGATTCTAATTTTTCTTTCAATCCTGCAAATAATGCTATCATGAAGTCCTTGTGCACAAGTGCACGAGTAGTTCTATAGGATAAAGGTAGTTAAACTGCTGGGCTAAAAGAGGTATTAGTAGAAAGTTTTAGTAACATATAATTAGAAAGAGGCATACTTCCTTATGACACCAATACTGGAACACATGGTATACCTACCACCCTTCTCACTGTCACAGTGGGAAGCATCAAACTGTGCGTCGTCATTCGGAATATGCACTCGAGCAACCACAAGATGATTCTGCTCATCAGAAGTGTGAGTCCCCAGCACTAGCCAATGAAGGGCATAATCCTTTCCTTCCGGTCTGTTTGGAAAGAAAAATAAGTCACACTAATCCTATAAGAAATCAGTTGTTTTTAAACTTGGTCCATCACTGATCCTTGTATTTATAAATCATGACTTCTCTCCTAAAAAATATCTTCCATTTTAATGCACTAGATGTTTCTAATTTCCCCATAAAAGGTAACAAGGTAGAATGGAAAGAATAAGGTGTTGAGTCAGAAAACCTGGGTTTAAATCCTGGGTCAAATTAAGATTAGCTTGAAGTTTATGAAATGGGAGTTTTCAATTTTACAGGGTGGGAGGCTGTCTTTGTTACTACTAGTTCTCTGGAGACTCAGTGGGGCTGAAGAACCTGTGGATGCCTCTGGGCACCCTGGACCAAGCAGTGTGATTTTGCATCTGTATCCATTAACAATGCTTTCCCATTTGTATTATTGAGAATAGCAATTTTCACCTGTGCACCATGATCCCACCTCAACAAGGAGGGCCAAGAAGTAGGGTTCTGGACCCCAACACTAAACAAGTGAGGCTACTTATCTGCTTCTCAATTTCAGTTGTACAAAGGATTCGGTAGTTTAAAAAAAAGATTTGAGGGTTACTTCCAGGCATGTAATTTAGTAGTAACTAAAAAAATACAAGATTAAATTTTACCAAGATTTGGCTTAAGGTTAAAAAAAAAAAAAAAACCAATAATTACACGTACAACTCCAAGAACAGAGTAAGGCCACCATGGCTAAGCAATAGCAGCTTGTTGGAAAAGACATGGCTATTAGTGGATGTATGTTCAGTGGCCAAGTATATGATGTGGTTATCAAAAAGGTAATTAATTCCATCTTAGGAAAACTTATATGAGGGAAGAGGCAATGTGCATAGGCACTCGCCCGCTTATTTTTAACTGGAAAAACCACAGTCAGAAAATTAGGCTCTAGGCAATGTGCTTTCAGAGGACTTAGACAAAATGAAACCTTCACAGGGAATAGTGGCTCCAAATGAAAGGGAACTTAAACATATCTCATGAGAACCATTTGAAAAGAAATAGGAATGCCTGAGAGAAAGGAGGTACCACAGAGCAATGTGAGGGCTGACAGAAAAGGGAGGAGGCAGTGACATGTTTTTTTATGGGGTTAAGCGGAAAAACTAAGATCAACAGGTAAAAGTTACAGATAAACAGGTGAGTTCATCACAGGACCTTTCTAAGGAACATGGTCCCAAGGTGAACTGGAGGATCTGAAAAATTCCTCGACACTAAAATTCAATTACTCTGTTTTCCCAACTTGATCATTAGGTAAGAATTTCTCTCTTTACTACAAATCCTTTCATCACCATCATTAAAATACAAGTCTATTTTTCCTGAACCAATCAATATTACACTATTTTCCTCCAATACTGCAGAAGACCAATGATAAATGACCTTGTTTACTTTCAGTGCCAGAATCGTTTGACCACTTTGACTGTACTGCTAAGAAATTTACCTAACAATTATAGATTATTTCAAGGTTACTCTTAGCATCATTGTTTTAAGCAGCAAGACTGCAAACAACCTAAATATCCATCAACAAAGAATTGGTGACATAAATTATAGTATATCCATAAATGGAATTCTATGGAACCCTTAAAACAAAGGAGCATATCTAAACATGCTGATAGGAAAATGTTTCCAATACAAACTCCTAACTAAAAAGTCAAGCAAACAACTTGCTACCAGAAAAAAAGACAGAAGGGAAAGTATGCGTATGTACTTCATGCTGGCAGGATGAATAGGAAACTGCAAGGAACAACTGACTCTGCTCTGGGTAAGGGAACTAGGAGGATAGGAGAACGTGGAAGGTGGACTTATTTTTTCCACTCTGTGTACTTTAGTACCATCTATATTTGAATGACTACAAAGCTTTTCAGGTAGAGAATAAAGTAGTCTCAATGCTTAAGAAGTTATTTAATAAGAGATACAAAATACTGATCTAACAGTTCTGAAAAGTAATTTAAAGAACTACCTAAATAAAACATTTAAAAAGCCAAATCAATTATTTGGACAATTACCTAACTCAATTTAAGGACAAAAGCTCAGAAAATGGAAGTAATCATTTGGAAGCAGTTTGAATGTAGGCAGAAGGCCTTATGAAATTGAGTAGGGTTTGCTTTCTCCAAGACCGAAGGAGTAAGAGTAGCCAACATTTCTACTGCTCTGTATAGTGACAGGACACAATCACAGTCCCTTCATACCCCAAAGAGAACCCTGCAAAGCACACACAGTCGTCCTCAACATTCAAGAATGCAAGTTGGCTGGCATTTTTGTACATTCCCAGAGCCACTGCACATCCCACAACCAGATCCCACTTCTTTGTATGCAAAAAACATCATGGAATACATAATACAGTTAAAGTATTTTCTGCTAAGTTCTTAAGTGTTAATATAAAAGCAACACCTAGGCTGAGAACATATAGTTAGTTCTATTATCTTTAAAAAATCTTTATGCAAAATACATCATAGGTACCATTTTAAAAAGACTTCAGTAAGCAGTTTTCATTGAAATCCAAATGGAGAAACACAGTTATTGCATCCTAACCAATTATTTCTGAATAGAAAGGGGTGGGAGAATCACCATCAGTCACTATTGTGTACTTACTCTGCACCAGCACTATTAAATATGCGTGAGCTTATTTAATTCCCTCAAAATACAGGCAGTCAGTCAGCACCTCCATTAACAGCACCAGACAACTCCGGGATAGAGACTGGCCAACTTGCCCTAATTCACGAAGCTACTAAAAAGCAGGGGGCAGTATTCAAACTCAGGTCTCTAACCTTAAAGCCCTCTCTCTTTTCAACTGTTACAGTAGGTCAAAAAGATCCAAGAGAATGTAAATTAGCCCTTGCTTTTTTGAGAATGTAAATTAACCCTCACTCTTTTCTATTGTTACAGTGGGTCAAAAAGATCCAAGTGTAAATTAAGTTGTTAAAATTTTAAATCTGCTTGACAGGAAGACACAGAGTCAAATGCATACGAATACCCTTAAGTAGTTGATGCTCAAAGTTATTTTAAATGTCAATGCTTAGCCATCTCCATTATTTAGTTCTTGGCTACTCTTCCCATTTCTACATATGAGATTTTTGGGGACTGCAATGTAAGTCCCTATATGCATGGAAATCAATGTTCGCACGCGGAGAATCTGGCCATTATACGAGTAACATTATATAAAACTAACTCACTCTTATTTCTATAACTTGTTGCAAAATCCCATTTTAGGAATAGTTTGATTAATCCTCATTAATTTATATGCACACAATACCCAAGTTTAATACACTTTTAAAGTACATGGCCAAGTTTCTACAAGAAAAAGTCCAAGTGCATGAGAAAGGTAGTCTAGTGCAGGGACTGCCTCAACTCTGCAGCAGTTTTAAGTTTGGAAGCCCCCTCCACCATTTTCCAGTGTGTGATCTTGGGCATGTTACTTAACATCTTGGCCCCCGATCCCACATCAGTAAAACAGGGATGATAAAAATTAACCAAAGTACTTGTTCTGAATATTAAACCGAATAACAGGACATAAAACTCCACAGATGTGCCAGCCCCTGTGCTAAGTGCTCAATAAATGTCAGCAATTATTACCAGAAGAAATTTTACAAATAGCTGAAAAGAACACGCTTATGAAGACCAACAGCAAACTCGAAATGTATTATTCCATACTATAACCCAGTAACACCAACTTTTTTTGGTGAACTGTTGCTAAATTCTTTTCCCCTTGGCCAATTAAAACGTCCTCACCTAGGGGGCTGGTTACATGGGCGTGTTCATTTTGTAAAAAGTCATCAAGCCATATGTTTATGATTTCTACACTCTTCTGTACATATGCTATTTTACAAAAAAGTTTTAAAGAAATCCATTCATCTGTGCCCAAAGAGATGCTGTTTTACATTTAAGCCCAAGAAATGTCAAATATACCCAGTGCTTCCTGCAAATATCATGAATCTCACAACAGATTCTTTCTCCCATTTCAATATCGGAAATCATCACAAATCACTTCAGTTTTGAAAATAAAAAATCACCTGCCACCGTATCCGAGGGGTAAATTACCTGCTTACATTCTATGTATAAAATGCCAAAAGTAGGAAATTTAGTCCAACAATTAAATTTGTGCAAAATAAAAGTTGCCAGGAACCCTTACTTAGTCACTTCAGGAAGCCACTGAACGGTAAGACTTGGCCACTGAAGAGCATGGGTCATGACCAGGTCATACAGAAACGGTGTATTCTTCTTCCAGATTTTATATTCTTCATTGATGACACGCTCCTCCACAGTATCTTCAAACACTGAAATTTGGAGAAAGCCCATACGATTAAGGGGTTGAGAGGGATCGAAATCAGAATCTGCATACAGATATTGGAGGTCACCTCGAAAAAGCCACACCTAGTACACTTTTTCCTTTTACTCTTAATTTGGACTCAACTAGCTGCCCTTCCAGAGCATGCAGAGAATATTAGCACCAGGAAGCTGATTTTTTTTGCACTTTAAGCTCGATACCGCCTGTGTATACAGAACTGGGTAATTACATGGACAAAGAAATTGTTTTGCTGGCTACAGCTGTTCGCACCTGTTCTAAGATGACGACCCATAAGTAGAGGGGCTCCACGACCCACCCGGGGAGACGAATCCACGTGTAGCAGAAAGCCATCGATCCACTCCCTCCAACCCCCACCACAAGCCTCCGCTCCCACGAAGCCGGTTTCGGCAGCCATAGGCCGGAGGGTTCCAGAATTCCCCGGACAAGGGCCGCGACCCCGAGGCGTCAGCGCGCGCGCGTGGAAGGAACCGTCGTGCCCGCTTTCCGGCGGCGAACGCCGCCGGCGATGGAGGGAGCGCCGCCGCAGGAGGAGGGGGGCGAGTGAGGGGGAAAGGGGCCCAACCCGCGGTCCCGCGCCCGACTCCGGAAGTGCTCAGAGCCCTCCGCTCCGCAGCCGCGTCCCGTGTAGGCCCCTGGAGGCGCTCGCCCAGCCTCGCGCCCGGCCCCGCCCCCTGCTCCGCACGCCAATTCGCGCCTTTCGCCGGCGCGTGCCGCGGCCTCGCGAGCCCGCCGCCCCCCGCGGCCCCGGCGCGCGCCGCCCCGCAGGGCCTCTTACTCTCTTTACTCGCCATCTTGCGTCGGGTCGTTTGCCCCTCGCCGCCGCCTCGGACTCCCCTTGCTAGTGAAGAACAGCTCAACCTCAGGCGCTTCTGCCTTTCCCAGGCGCGCCACACGCTTATAGCTCTCGAAGCCTTAGGTCCGTCTGACGGCCTGGGTGCTCCCCAGACGCAGAGTCCTTCTCTCCTGCCTCCTCCCCGCTCGCGGGTACCGAGGACTGAAGCGCTCTTCTCTCTCTCTCTCCAAACTTGGAACGAGACTTTTCAACCCGCGCCTCCCAGCCCGCCCAGGCAGCTGAGCGCAGGCGCATCCGTCCTGGGAAAAGTAAGAGGCGGTGGAGAGGCGGGCCTGGGAGCAGACAGCTTCGTCGTCTCGACCAATGACGTGCGGCAGGCAGGTTTCACGCGGCGTTCGGAGGCGGGCTTCTGGGGGTGGGCGGGGCGTTTCGCGGCAGGAAGTTGGCGAGGCGCAGGCGCAAAGACTCGCCCTGCGCTCCCAGGATCGGGCGCGGGGGCGGATGGGGGCGCGCGGGGGTGGGGCAACTGGAGGCGCGGCTTGTTGGTGCGCGGGGGCTGCGAGCACGGGAGGCAAACCCTAGGGCCGCGGGGCGTGGTTGCTTGCAGCGGCCGTGGCGGTGGGGGTTGGTGGGGGCAGGGAGGCTGCCACCGCTTAGCCAAGCAAAATCTCAGCGAGAGAAGAAAATGGTTTCTAGTCTCGAGAGATTACTGTGCCCTCAAAGTCTCCCTGATAATCACGCGCATGCAATTCCGTGCACCCCAAAAGGTTTCCTTCCTACCGACTCGCCTTTCCCGAGGCCTGGTCAAGGCAAGGTGGGGTTTGTCGGAGGCAAAAAGGACTTTTTCCAGAGGCCGCGGGCCTTTTCTGACTGCAGAAGACGCCGGGCCTCCCTGTTAGGTCAAACCTGTGGCCTGGGCCGGCACAGGCCGTCAACGGCCCCAAGCTGACTTGCATTACATTTTCGTTCACACATTTGGGTCCTATCGATGATGATTTGCAGCCTCTTGTATTCAGAGGATTTTGTCACTGCACTGGCATTCTTGTCTCCGTCCCAGCCCCGGCCCCTGCTGAGTCATTCTTACCACCTGCGGGGTGTCCTAGGGCAAACCCACCCCAAGTTGGAGAAGCTGGGAAGAGCTGCGCTAAGCTGACCTGGCTGACTTGCATGAGCCCTGCTTTGCTTGGGAGATTGGGAGCCCTTGAGGGGTGCGTTGGAGTGAGGAGAAAGTGGGCTGTAAGGCCAAAAGGGCCAGGGCAGAGGGGACAGGTTAGGGGAAGGTGGTCGAGGTCCTACATGTAAAGGGAACCACGCAGTCTACAAACACACTCCGAAGGAGGCTCTCTCTGCAAAAGCACCCCGCAGAACATTTGCTGCCTTGATGTTTTTCCAAGTGCCTTCTTGCAAGTCACCATGGTGATTCTCAAACGAAATCGTGCAGTTGCCGCTGTGATGCCCACTTTTCTGATCGGGAAACAAACCCAGACTTTAACCCTAGTCGGTGGCAGAACCATTCATACTACCTTATATAGAAATTTACTGTCTGATGTCTTTGGTTTCTATACAATGTGCCTTCATGTCAGGCCCAGGAATCTTGTTAGAGACCAAAGCTGAGGAGGGGAGGCACTGGAGAGGGAAGACAGAAGTGGTGTTTAAACAATACAACCCTCCTGTTCTAGGACACTGGTTGGCAAACGTTTCTCTAAAAGGGGACAGATCGTAAATATTTCAGGCTTTGGGGGCAACTACTCTGCTGCATTGTAGCGAGAAAGCAGCTCTCGATAACGGGTGAACCTGCCTGTATTCCAATAAAACTTTATGGACACTGAAATTTGAACTTACATATAAGTTTCATGTGTCACAAAACAATTCTTTTGAATCCTTTTCAACCACTTGGAAATGGAAAAATTCTTAGCTCATGGGTCATACAATAACAGGCGAAGGGTTAGATTTAGAGTACTGTAGTTTCCCCACCTTGTTCTGGAGTAATTGTGTCTTACAGCTCTTCTTCACTGGGAACCTTTTCGTGTGCACAGCAAGAAGGCTTGGCAGATGATTTTCAGTCTTCCTTTAATGTATTTTACTTATTCCTGATGGGTAGGCATAATTTCCAAAACATATTAAATGTTTAAAGGGTTGAAAGAAAATTTCCCAGACAATATGGTTTTAAAATCTTTATACTGTCCACTTCACTGAGGGTCAGAGAAGGAGTATGGAACAGATATTTGGGAGTCTCTGAAAATATTTAGGCGCTGTCATACAATTTATCCGAAAGTATCACGTACAGCAGGGATCCCTAACCCCAGGGCCAGGACTGGTATCGGTCCTTGGCCTGTTAGAAACTAGACTGCACAGTAGGAGGTGAGCAGCGGGTAAGCTGGTGGGGCTTCATCTGTATTTACAGCGGCTCCCCATCGCTCCCCATTGCTTGCATCACCACCTGAGCTTCACCTCCTGTCAGATCAGTCAGCATTAGTTTCTCATAGGAGCGCAAACCCTATTGTGAGCTGCGCAGGCACAAGACATTCTCCCAACTGTTCGCCCCCACCCCCCACCGAAAAATTGTCTTTCACCATACCGGTTCCTGATGCCAGAAAAGTTGGGGGAGCTGCTGATATACAGCACATGGCATTAGCTCTCTTTTGCTTGCTCGCTCGCTCTCTCTCTCTCTCTCTCCCTCCCTCTCCCCTTCTCTCTCTGTTTGTGTGTGTTAAATTGACTCTATCAATTCTTTTCTCTAATTTTTTTGGTCTTTTTCCAAGTAGGTACTTTTTTGCATTAAAAATGTAGCATCAGTCTTCTCTTTTGAATTGCTTAACTGTTCAGTTTTGTTTTTGACTTTCACCCCATCTTCTTAGTTCTGGTTCCCATCTTTTGTCCCACTTTCTCTGTGGTTGACTTTTTGTCTGTTTTGCACTCAGCTTAGTCTGCTCATGGAGTAGGGCGCCAACAGGTGCACACACAAGGTGTGGGCTATCTTAACGGAGAGAGACCCTGTTTAGGTACCTTTCTCTAAGACTGCTTACCTCAAAGTTGCCATTTCTCCATGTTGATGGTGTTTGACAGACTAGCACACTTGTAAATAAACTGAAACAAGTTACACTAAACCAGTGGTTCTCAACCTTCCTAATGCCACGACCCTTTAATACAGTTCCTCATGGTGTGGGGAGCCCCATGAAATTATTGTCGTTGCTACTTCATAACTGTCATGTTGCTGCTGTTATGAATCGTCATGTAAACATCTGATATGTGTTTTCCCATGGTCTTAGGCGACCCCTGTGAAAGGGTCGTTCGACCCCCAAAGGGGTCGCTAGCCACAGGTTGAGAACTGCTGCACTAAACAGTGCTGATCTTTATAATATTTGTGATGCACCTTGGTATTTCATTTTTAAAAATATGCAGATTACCCTCTACACCGATTTTTGTGATCTCACTTAGTCACAACGTGGAGTTTGAAAAACACAGGATGTTAGGATATTTTTGAAACCTTTAGGTAGTCCCTGCAACACCTTTTGTGAAACAGCAACATGCTTCCATCTGTCCCCATAGGTAATCACTTTCTTTCCCCTTTGTTTTCTTTCTCTCATAGCACTTATCACCACCTGACTCATGTTTGTTCATAGGCTTTCCTCCCCACACTAGAATGTAAGTTGATGGCGGGATCTTTGTTTTGTTGTATCTCCAGCACCTGGGCCGGTGTTTACCGGATGAGGAAGCTCAGGCAGAGATTGGTGAAGTTTCTTGCCCAGGTCACATAGCCAGTGAGTGTTGGAGTTGGAATTTAACTTCAATTGGTTTTATATTAAGACAGCAAAAATGATTGTATGTGATATAATGAGCTGTTTACCAAAAAGAATGAGAGAGAGAAGAGTCCTCAGACATGGCTACCCCATTCTGTGTTCATTAGCAACCTTGTCTCACTAGTTTTTAGTGAAAATATTAGCCATTCAGAATTTATTTTGAAGTACCTACTATGTGCCAAGTGGTTTTGTGGGAACTGGAGATAACTGGAAGGAACAAGACATACAGCACCTACTCTTTTATACATTCCTTTATTGTTTGATGTTCTTATTGCAAATCAAAGCTCGTTACAGAAAATCTGAAAATTACACAAGAAAAAGGGAAACATAACGAATACCAGTTTTGTTTCTGGCCAAATCATTTTCATCCAAATCATTAGCAGTAGAAGAAAATATACAAAAATATTAGTAGCCATTGTCTCTTGGTTACTGGTATTATGAATGATGGTTATTTTATTTATATGTTGCTTTATTTAATGTTTTTCTCCAATGAGCAGGCATTACTCTTATAAATGGAAAAAAGCCTTGCACATTTTAGAAAAAAATACAAACGAGTGGTAGAAGAGTAATGAAGACAAATGAGAAGAGTTGTCTTAATATGATAGAATCCTAAATAATTTCTTTTAAAATGTTGTTTAATACAATTGTGTGCGAGAGGGCTGAAGGAGAATTATAGAATAGAAACACACTGTGCTTGTTTGAACTTGTACTTTGTTTTCATTTACTATTGTGCTATTTTATTAGGTAAAGTGAAGTAATTGTTTTATACTTACAAATGTGTTAATATTTAACCTCTGGCTTTCTGAAAGGCCGACTTAACCTGTTGTGTTAGCTGCTAATGTTAAACAATGTGAGCTTCTCATTGGTGACACAATAAAGGAAATGACCTAGACCAGAATCCCTGAGGCTTAGACTTAGAATCACTGGGGCGTAGTAAATAAATATTTGTGAGACGATAAATACGGAATAGGAAACTCCTTCTGGCCTTGTCCCAATCCATACACAGTGACAAGGAGGCTTCACATATAGAACCTTCTTTTAGAAAAATTGCTCTGAGCTTTCCTTCCCAAGCACATTGTTCTTTTATTTGAAGTTTTAATATACCATGCATTGTAATTTCCAAGTGAAGACGTCTTCTGCAGTTCATTGTAGTGAAAATTTGTTGTAATTGCTGGCCACCCTCCATTCTTCCTTCTCCAGGAAATAGCATGGTGAATTTCTTTTGGGTGAGCTCCTCCTTCCTTCTTCAAACTTCTTGCAGTTTGGTAGCGCTGTCCATCAAGATAGCCTGCTCTCCATAAGGCAAAGGTTAGGTACTTAACCCCAGCAGGGGGCCAGTCAGCTACACCCCTTCTGGAATGTGGATTCCATAGATTCCTGCTGGTGAAGCATCACAAGGAACCGTCCATTGGTTTGTACTTCCTAGAACTCTGGAATGCCTCTGGTTCCCAACCTTTCCAAACCTGCTTCTTTGATGCTGTGAGTTCCTCATAGCCTTCCATGTATTCCTTTTTGCTTAAGTCATACTCAGTTCATTTGTTGGTTATAATTAAAGAATCTCTGTTCTTCACCTAAGCCTTTCTCCTTCCCTCTCCAAAGTCCTGCATTCAACCACAGATTCTCCAGAATAAGGACCATGACCTAGTTGGAGAGGAAATAGATAAGATACTAAAATACTGCAAAATTCTGTTTCAATTGTATAAAAGCTACAGGAAAACAGAAAGCCATGCTAAGTATTTCCAGTAAAGCGGATTCAACAGAGATAATTGGGTATATGGGTGTTAGAAGGCTGAAACAGGTGACAACAGGGTAACCTGGATATTTGTCACTGCTTCCTGTACCCCTGGGATTGATATTAGTAACTTCGAGAAGTAGCTGTCACACTTAGGTGTGGGAGAACCAAAGGAAAGAAGTGAGGTTACCAGAACCTGGGAGCTTGGAGAGGTTCTGTGCTGGCTGGTGGACCTCTCCACACAGCCCCTACTCTCACCACCAAGGAAGGCATGGCTGGTGGGTGCTGGTGCCTCTGTGGGGACCTGGTATGGTGATGCTGGGAAGGCTGAAAGAAGCTGGAGTCAGGGGGTGGGTGGGGGTTGGGTAAAGCTGTTGATGGAAGCCGACAACCAGAGTTTCCTTCTTCCTCCTTATAATCTCCCATCGGAACCTCCAATTGTCAAAACCTATGAGGAAGGCAACTGGCTTGGGAGTTTGGGAAAAGCAGTTTGCAGAGTCCCAGCCCCAGCGTCAAAGAGCAGAGCCAAAACAGGGTTAGCTTAGAGCTAAGAGATGGCAGGTAAATAATCATGACAAAAGCATGCTTTGCTTTCAAAAGGATCAGTAATGGTTTTTGAAAATAGAATTCCCTAGTAAATTGGAAATTTTCAGTATATCTGTGGCTGAATATAAATTACATCATTATTGTATTTTATGCTGAAAGACCTCAGGGCACAAAATTCAAACTTGTAACATGTTCTCTGGACCTTAGTGATGGCATATGGATTGATACAGTTGAAAATTTTGTTTCCTAATACATATTTATGAGATGTAGGAGGTATAGCAAGATTGTTTCATTTGATTATTGCAAAGAGGAAATCAGTGTTGATGTAAAACTATCTTAGTCATCAGAAGGTCTGTAATTGTAAGGTCATTTACAAATTTCTATTGAGAATTGCTTTGCAAAATATGATAGAAGAAAAACCAGATAAATTCATTGTTAAGAAAATACTTCATAATCTCACTTAAGGGAAATTACACATGCTTCAAATGTATAAATTGATTAAGCCAACAGATTTTATTTGGAAAGTTTGCAAAATTACCAATCTTCTAAGATTAATGGATGGAAGGGGAAATGATTATACTGGTAGCAAAACAAAATACTAGAGGAAAAATGCATCTATGAATGTTTATAGCAGCTTTATTTGTAGTAGCCAAAAACTGAAATCAGCCCAGATGCCCGTCAGTTGGTGAATAATTAGACTGCTATAGCCATACCACGGAATGTTATTCAGCAATAAAAAAGAAGAAACTATGCACATAACTTGGATGCATCTCTAGGGAGTTATGTTGAACAAAAAAAGCCAATCCCAAAAGGTTACATACTTTATGATTCCATTCATATAGCATTTTTGAAGTGACAAAATTTTAGAAATCAAAGAGAAATTAGTAGTTGCCAGGGGTTGGGGATTGGGGGGTGAGGGTTCTGGCATATGAGTGTGGTTATGAAAGGGCAAAATGAGGAATCCTTGTGTTTGTGGCATTGGAACTGTTCAGTATCTTCACAGTGGTGGTGGATACACAAACCTACACAGGTGATAAAACTGTATAGCACTTAGCGTGCGCGCGCATGTGCGCGCGCGCACACACACACACACACACACACACACACAAATGAGTACAAGCAAAAATGGGAAATCTAAATAAGATGAGTGGATTGTATTAATATCAATATCCAGATTGTGATATTATACTATAGTTTTGCAAGATGTTATGTTTGAGGGAAACTGGGCAAAGTGTACACTGGGTGGTCTCTATAGTAGTTCTGTGAATCTACAATTATCTCAAAAATTTTAATTAAAAGTTAAAATTAAAAATGGTGTTCCGGAACAATAAAAAAATTAATGATGTTTTCAGTCTTGTTCCATTTATTAGCTGAAGTAAAGACAATAGATCCAGCATGTGTGTGTTTTTTTTTTTAACTTTTAAATTATGAGCATTTTGAACATACACAAAAGAATAGTGGAACAAACACTCATGTACACACTACCCAGCTTCAATCATTATCAACTCATGATTGATATCAAATGTGTTTCATTTTTTTCCTCTTTGCATTCTTGCCATCCCTCATTATTTTGATGTAAATATCATATCATATTTTTTTAATTATTAAAAATTTTTAAAAAATTTATTACATTTTACCTACAATACATATCATATTGTTTAATGAATAGACATATCAGCAAAAAGATATACCGATGGCAAATAAGCACATGGAAAGATGCTCAGTATCATATGTCATTAAAGAATTACAAACTAAAACAGCAATGAGATACTACTACACACTTATTAGAATGGCTAAAAACTATGGAGACAATAAAAAGGATGCCAGGGTTTCAGGAGGAGGGAGGAAGGGATGAAGAGATGGGACACAGGAAGTTTTTAGGGGAGTGAAACTATTTTGTATGGTTCCATAATGGTGGATACATGTTATTACATGTCAAAAGCCATAGAATGTACAACTCAAAGAGTGAGTTGCACATGTAAACTGAACTTTAGTTAATGACAATAATATACCTATACTAGTTCATAAATTGTAATAGATGCACCCCATGAATGCAAGATTAACGTGTGAGATTGAATTAATAAAGATTAACATGAGAAGCTGGATTGATTGGTGGGGTGAGGGGCTATATGGGAATGCTACTTTCCACTCAATCATTCTTTAAACATAAAACTGCTCAAAAAAAAGAAGGTCTGTTAACTAAAGAAAGTCGTATCTTCTCCAAACCTCAGAAGTAAGGAGTTGGATTATATCTCAGTGAAATTCTGTCCGTACAGATAGAGATGAAGCCCCTCCCTTACATTTCCCAAAGGGTTTATTTTATGATTTTTATCTACCCCAGCCATGTGGCATTCAATGACTGCATTGATAGATCGGCTGAGTTGGCATCACTTGGCTGTGGGAGTTCTGGCAAAGAATGAACTCACACAGAGAATTCAAAAGTTTTCTTTATCAAGACTTTTGGGTGTGCTTTTAAATATAACTTTAGGGAAAACTTGTTTCTATTTCTATCAAATATTTCCTGTCTATGTTAGTTTGAAAGCCATTTCGTGTGTTTATCTACAATTTTGGCTTCAGTGACCTTGAAAATATGATGATCATTTCAAGTTAGAGTAAGTATTCTGACTTTTGGGAGGAATCTTAGTTATAATATCAGTGAAACCCTTTATTAACCATGCCTTTAATTAAACATCACAATAGTTTAGTCTTAAATAAACATAAAGATTTATATAATAATGTAAAGTCAGTAGGTCACATGGACCTTGTTGAGTTATCCTGATATGAAATAAAGCCCCTCTAACTTCTACTCACTGAAAGGAGGTACATTTATATAAGCCACATGACCCATATTCCCTAGGTGTAGTCATGTGTTTAATAATGATAGTTGGAGTTCCCTGGTGGTGTAGTGGCTTGAGGCTTCGGTGCTGGCGCTGTCAGCGCTGCGGCCTGGGTTCGATTCCCAGTCAGGGAGCTACCCACATACCAAAAAGAAAAAAAAAAAAGACAGTTAATGAATCAGACTGAGTGAAGAAAGGGGTACAAGAGAACTAGATTGAAAAACATTGGCAACCATCTTAATGTATACCACAACACTATTTAAATTGCCAACATATAAAAATGTTGTGCATAATGCTTATTGAGTCCTTTAATTCCTAAGAAGTCAGGGCAGTTTGAATTGATGGAGCCCTGACTTTAAATTTAAATGAACCCAAATTTAGTATGGGAATCAATGTTGCCTCCCAGGGGACATTTGTCAACATCCAGAGACATTTTGTGTTGTCACAACTCGGGGAGGGAAGTGCTACTGTCATCCAGTGGGTAGAGGCCAGGGATGCTGCTACACATCCTACAGTGCACAGGACAGTCCCCACCACAAAGAACACTCCCCAAATATCAATAGTGTTAAGGTTGAGAAACTCTAGCTAAATGACTGTATCTATGTGGAAGCTTTACCTCCTAAATAATCTTTATTGTAGCATATTATCTATCTTTCTCTTGTACCTGAAATACAGTTATTTATGTTCATGCCTTATTTATCTTTTTAGGTAGAAAGCTCCTTTTTAAAGATAGAATGTATGCCTGGTTGGTCTCGGTATAACCAGCAACCAGATCATTTGTGTCCTGTAATTATTTAATAAATATTTGTTAAACCATTACGTAAGAAAAAAGTCATCACACTGTAATGATTGAAGTGAAAGGAGGTCCATAATATGTTTAACTGGGACAAAGTAGGTTATAAAATAGTGCGAGTGACCTACAGGTTCAGTGTAACCCCTATCACAATCTTAGCTAACTTCTTTGCAGAAATCAATAAGCTGATCCTCAAATTCATATGGAAGGTCAAGCGACCTGGAAAAACTAAAACAATTTTGAACAAAGTTGGAGGACTCACACCATAGAAGTCTCACAATAAAGTATAGGAGTAAATCTTCATGACCTTGGGTTGGGCAATGATTTCTTAGATATGACACCACAAGCACAAGTGACAAAAAAGGTAAATTGGACTTCATCAAAATTGAAAACTGTGCTGCGAATACCATCAAGAAAGTGAAATAACTGACAAAATAGGGGGAAAGTTTTGGAAATCATGTATCTGATAAGGGACTTGTATTTAAAATATACAAAGAACTCTTACAAATTAGTAACAGAAGACAAATGACTCAATTGAAAAATGGACAAAGGATCTGAATAGATATTTCTCCGATGAAGATGTAGAAATGACCAATGTAGGGGAGGGGAAAAAAATTTCCCTCTACCCTTCTAAATTCTCAGCTGGGGCTCCTGTAATAAAAGACAGATTAATAAGAGGAAAGCATGCAAATTTATTTAATATGAGTTTTACATGACACAGGAACCTTCATAAGGAAATGAAGACCTGAAGAAGCAAGTAAACCTGAATGCTTTTATGCTAGGTTTAATGAGTAGAGAGTCATGGAAAAAAGTGATAAGACAAAAAAGGGTATGAGCTAAGAGTAGTAATGTTGAGTAGGATGTCCTGAACCCTGTCACCAACAAGCACAGGAAGAGGGAAATGCAAATAAAAATCATGAGAATATACTTCATACCCACGAGCATGGCTGTAATAAAAAAAGACAACAGTAAGTGTTGGCAAGAATATAGGGATCCTGGAACCTTCAAACATTGCTGGTGGGAATGTAAAATGGGGCATCTGCTTTGGAAAACAGTTTGGCAGTTCCTTAAAAAGTTAAATACAGTTATCACATGACCCAGCAATTGCACACCTAGGTATATGCACAAGAGAAATGAAAATACTCATCCACTCAAAAGTTTGTACAGGGATGTTCATAGCAGCATTATTCATAATAGCCCCAAAGTGGAAACAACCCAGGTGTTCCCCAGCTGATGAATGGATAAATAAATTGTGATCTATCCATACAATGGAATGTTATTTGGCAATAAAAAGAAATGAAGTGCTGATATATGCTACAACATGGATGAACCTTGAAAATATTATGCTAATTGAAACAAGCCAGGCATAAAAAGCCACATATTGTATCATTTCATTTACATGAAATGTCCAGAATGGGCAAATCCATTAGAGATACAAAATAGGTTAGTACTTATCTAAGGCTGGGAGGTTCGGAGGTTTGGGGGTAAAAGGGGAATGATTGCTAATGGCTTCGGGTTTCTTTTAGTGAGGACGAAATGTTCTAAAACTAGATTGTGGCAATAGTCGCACAAGCCCGTGAGTATATGAAAACCTAGTTAGTTGTATATTTTTAAGTGGACAAACTGAACTACAGTGTGAAAATTTATCTTAATAAAGCTATTCTTTTTAATAAGCAAAGACAAAGCAGCTCTGTGTATTTGCTACCTAGAATGTAGTGAGCTAAGATAAGTGTGGACTGTTAGCGGCACAGCTTGTACCTGTTTTTCAAAAACATTCATTGTGAACCCCCTGATGGATGAGTTGCAGCTGCAGTGAGGGGATGTGACTTGGCACTTAATTCTCAGAGGCAATGCACCAAGCATAATGTACATGTAGGTGCTGAACCCAAGGGGTGCCTGCCCTGAGCTGAAGGACTTTGCACCAAGTTCAACCCAATGCTTGCAACTAAGCATGCTCCCTGTGGTGGCTGGACACTGAAGCCTGCCTGACCTTGTGGCCAGACCCCAGGAGGCAGCTGCTTTTTGGCCATGTGCATTGCTCACTGTGTATCTTTTTAAAGCTAAGTAAATGATTGTGTGTGTGATGAGGAGGGGAATACCACAGTGTGCAGTGTCACCTTATATTTAGCTATATTAGTAAGTGATTCTCTTTGGGCAACAGGATTCTGGGTGATCTTCATTTTTTTCTTAACACTTCTCTGTGTTTTCTGATTTCTTTAACCTCTAAGGTTTTATTTGATTTCTTTCAAATAAAATGATCTGGAAAACAAAAGTCTTTGTATTCTTGGGCTAAATCCTACTTGGTCATGGTGAATGATTCTATTAATGTATTATTGAATTCTGTTTGCTATTATTTTATTTACAGTTTTTCATCTAGCACCTTTGGTTTCTGTTCTCTTTCCCCCTACTATATACTTTTATTTTCTATTTTTTATTATTTTTTCAGTTACAGTTGACATTCAATATTATTTTATATTAGTTTCTGGTGTACAGCATAGTGGCAACACATTTATCTAATTTATGCAGTGATCTCCCATTAGTCTAATACTCACCTAGCACTATACATACTCGTGGTTATTGCAACATTATGGACCATATTCTCTATGTTGTATGTTATTACATCCTTGTAACTCTCCTGTAACTACCTATTTTTACTTCTTAATCCCTTCACCTTTTCACCCTCCCCAATCCCCTGCCTATCTAGTAACCGTCAGTTTGTTTTCTGTATCTACGAATCTGTTTCTGGTTTGTTTATTTTGTTCTTTAGATTCCACAGTGAGATCATATGGCATTTGTCCTTCTCAGTCTGACTTATTTCACTTAGCATAATACTTTCTAGGTCCATTCGTGTTTTCACAAATGGTGAGATTTCATTCTTTTTTATGGCCAAATAATATTCTATTGTATATATGTACCACATCTTCTTTATCCAACTGTCTATTGATGGGCACTTGGGTTGTTTTTATACCTTGGCTATTATAAATAATGCTGCAATGAACACAGGAGTGCGTGTATCTTTTTGAATTAGTGTTTTGGATTTCTTTGGGTAAATAACCAGAAGTGGAATTGCTGGGTTATAAGGTAGTTCTATTTTTAATTTTTTGAGGAATGTCCATACTGTTTTCCATAGTGGCCACACCAATTTGCAATCCCACCAAGAGTGCACCGAAGTTCCCTTTTTTCCACATCCGCGCCAACACTTGTTTATTGATTTATTGATGATGGCCAGTCTGACAGGAGTGAGGTAATATCTCATTGTGGTTTTTATTTGCATTTCTCTGACAATTAGTGATGTTGAGCATCTTTTCATATGCCTATCGGCCATGTGTATGTCTTTGGAGAAATGTCTCTTCAGGTCCTCTGTCCATTTTAAATTGGATTATTTGTTTTTTGGTGTTGAGTTGTCCCACTATATTCTTTATAATTGGATTTCAGGATTGTATTGAACTCATAAAATGAATTAGAGTTTTGATGCTTTTGTATAATCTGCAACTGTTAGTTTAGTATAGTAATAATTTGTTACAGATTGCTGTTTTATTATAAAGGGATAAAACTCAGGAACGTTGGATGGGAGAGATGCATAGGACAAGAAAGGTATGGGGAAAGAGCGGGGAGCTTCCAGGCCCTCTCCCAGTGGTAAATCCTCTCATCACCTACACGTGTTCATCAACCCAGATGACTCTCAGATTTTTTTTTTTTGGTGGGGATAGTGTTGGTGGAAATGCTATATTAATGTCGTCTTCAGGAAAAATAAACCATTAGAAAGTTTACCTTTGTTTTTTTTTTTCTTCTCTCCCATACCAGGAGTGTCATTGGTGAAGCTGGAACCCTGGGCAAAGGACTCATAGGCTTCCCAGGCCCCCCATGCTGTGTGCATCCAGTGGAGAGGGGGTTTGGGTGCCTCTGCTCCACTCTGGCACCCATTGCTCCAGTGGAGGCTCCACCCCTCCGCCACTCACTGTTCTGTTTTTATCCCACAAGCGTGAGAAATGCCTAGCGGCCAGTGGGTAGATGGGAGTAAACTTTTAGGATCAGACACCAAGCCAGGTGAGCTTGGGTGACAGCTGTGTAAGGGAGTGCTGGGAATGGCCAGTTCCTGGCACCCAGAAACAGGTGCTCCCTTCATCCATCCAGTGGGATGTTCAGCACACACACACACCATACACAGTGGGGCAGCCACAGGTTCCAGCTTGTCTGTTGCCAGCTGCCACTCACAGAGCTCCTGGAATCATTCATCTAATAATCCTGCTTGTCGCTTCTCACTTTTAAGCAGTTACATAATATTGTCCTTTATTTAAACAGGGGGTGTCTTATCTCACAAGTGTAGGTAGTTCAAAGAATCCTGAAATTTTGGAATAATATGATTTCTCGATCAGACCTTCTCAAACAGATATTCCTTAGTAGTGTCTAAGAGAATTCAAAATGCTGTTTTATGTTACTTTTTCTAGCAGATTACTAAGGATTTCTAAACTAATCTAAATGTTACGCTTCGCCTCAAACACAGACTAGTTTCCATTTCTAGCCACAGGAGGGCGCACAAATACATTAATCAAGTGAAGTTTGGATCATCCTTACTTGGGTTGGAGGAGAAAACCATGAGCAAGTATTGTACTCTGGTTAGTGTAGGGCAGCACGGTCTGATGGGACGTCCTGCAATGGTGGAAACGTATCTGTGCTGTCCAGTATATCAGCCACTAGCCACCTGTGGATATTGAACCTTTGAAGTGAGACTAATGTGACTGAGGAAATGAATTTTAAATTTTAATTATAAATTTAAAAAGCCACATGCAGCTAGTAAGTGCCACATTGGACTGCACAAGTCTAGAGCACTAAACTATAGGAATATTGGATTTTTTTTGTTTGGCTTTGTGCATTGGCATTTAAACAACTGAATCTAACAATAATAACTTGTGAGGTAAAGGAAGCTAACATTGACGGTCCCACCTTTGGCCAGCTACTGTGCCAGGCATACTTAATGTATCCATCTCACTTGATCCTCACTATGCACCTGAGGGATGGATATTAGTATGCCCATTGTATGGATGAAGAAGCAGACTCCACAGAGATGAAGTAACTAGCCCAAAGTCATTGAGATAGTCACTGAGCCAGATACACACATCTAATATTTTTTGAGAACGTACAATGAGATGGTAAATATATCAGCTAGGCACTATTGTAGACACTGGGAATATGTAATAGGAACCAATGCTTGATATGGGAGGCTTTTTAGTAAATGCTATACTTCTGTCCTATATAGATAGCATTTTCTAATTTATCTGAGGATGATTGGTACATTTGTACACATCATGTTCTCAGAGTTGGAAGGGGCCTCCAAACCAACCCTTAGCACTATGTCTAATGTATGAAATTCTCTGTTATCGTGAGCTATGATCTAGGCAGGGGGACAACTGAGTTCCATTTCCAATTCTGTCACTAACTAGGCTTATGATCTTAAGTAGATGGTTTGCCCTTCCAGAGCTAGAATTTCCTCATTTCTCAAATGCTTTTAACCTGGGAGATATCCAAAGGCTATTTCACATTTCCCTGATTCTGAGACTCATAGTTTTCACATAGTAACATCAGGTTTCTTCTGATGGTCAGTGATACTTCACAGTATCTAGATGGCAGCATATTTCTAATATTTTATATGTGCGTGTGTGTATACATAAATACATACATACGTGAGGGCTGTTTGGAAAAAAATCCAGCCATAGATGCCTCTGTTTTTAATATTACATGGCAAGATACTTTCTGGACAGCCCTCGTATGTATGTGTGTATATGTACGTGTGTGTGTATATGTATATGTGTGTGTGTGTATATAAAAAATGGTATATCATATTCATGATACCTTAGACTAGATGAGATACATGTGTAATTTTAAAATATCAGTGAAAATATTTATCTTTATTTTTACTTTAATATACATTTTGCAATCTCCCCAAAGGCAAAAACAATGACCTTCTATTGTGATTCTAAACCCAATTTAGAATATTAAATCACATATGTCATAATCAGTACTTCCACCAAGTCATGACATACAACACACAAACTCAAAAATCTCTGCTACAGTGACCCCCTCCTCTATAGAACTGAAAATCGGCAGGATTAATCTTAGGCAAAGTTGGGGGACTGGGTGCAGTTTTGTTTGGCTTGAGAGTTTTCTCATCCCTTTTATTTCCCTTTTTCAAGTACTCAGAGCTCTTAAGCACCATCTGCTCTGTGATGCCCTTTATCCCTTCTCCCTCTCTAACCCTCATCTTTGTCAGCTACACTTGAAAGTAAATTAATTACAGGCATATTTTCTCATGAAGATTTATGACCAAGGAAATCACTTGGTATAAGTGATGTGTTGGTATATGTTTAATAACCGGCTCTCTGGGGGTCGGGGTAGAAGAAGGCCTGATTTGTAGCAGTTGCCAATTTCTGTGGTATAAATACTCCCACAGTGGCTTACTTTAAGATACCAGTATGACATCAACCACTTTGTAAAATTCCTGAAAATTTAACGTAATAGTTCTCACGAGCCAGTGTGACCCTGCTTCAGCGTACCATCGCTTGGTACAGGTTGATTATTTCATTCTTCTGCCACAATCCTGTGATGGTTCCTGAGTGCCTCTAGGATAAAAGCCAACTTCTGCGGCTTGATACTAGCAGGGGATGATCCAGGTTTCATGAATCCCAGTGCTTATGCAGTTCGGGGCCCTCTTTAAGAACGATAAACCAACTTAATCCAACTCCAGGTACAAATGTGAATAATTATTTGAAACGAGGAAAGAAACCATAACAATCCACTACCCACACACTTATGGTGCCAGGTGCCCTAAGACATAATCATATTGCCATATACCTGCTGGCAGTGGGTCATAGGAGCATTCCTGGGAGCCATTCCTCCTTAGGATGGTTCTAAGTGACCTCACCATTCATGGTAGTGATTGTAAACCACGTAAGAACCAGGGCTGTCCGGAAAGTATCCAGTTATGTAATATGAAAACCAGAGGCATTTATGGCTGGATTTTTTTCTGGATAGCCCTCTTATATCTCTGTGAATGCTAGTGAAATGCATCTCCAACTCAATTTCTGCTTAGCTGGGCCTCCAAAATGCCTGTGGCCACTCCAGTGCCTCTGAGCATTAGGGAAAGTGTATCAGTCAGGGTTCATCAGATAAGGAGAACTGCCATGAGTGATATAAGGGATTCATTACAGGGTGAGACCTTTGGGAACTGGTAGATGAGTCTGTGAGTTACTGCCTCTCTCTGTTGTTGAGCGGAACTTGCTATAGGTCAGTGGACCAGCAGTCGGGAAGCAGAGGTGAATGTGGGAGGAGGACTGTGGTCACAGCTGAAGGAGCTGAAGGCTGGTGCTGCCCGGTGCCATCTAAGTAGGCGGTCAGATCAGTGGCACTGCGTGCGAGCTCTTACAGTGCCTGGCACCCTGGACTAACCTTCAGAGCTTCAAAAGTATGACTGCTGGTTCACATCTGCCTCCCACAAAATATCTCTAGTGGCCGATGCCAGCCTGCAACCATACGGGGAAGAGAACATAATCCCAGTTTAGCTGAGTTGATGCACGATAAAGCTACTATAGGAAGTATGAGGGAGGGGACACTGAAATGGAAAGTCATGGTGTTTTTCACTGATTTCAGCTTAAGCATTTTACTTTTGCAAATTTAAACATATGGCCATGTAGACATTTGGTCATATGTTTATTACCTTCATGATAAACCCATCCTGTCAGAGAGTCAGTAGCATTGAGTTCCAACCTACTTCTCAACCTTATCTGGTCCCCCCGCCCCCCACATTTACTGAGCTCTTATGTACCAGGTATACTCTAGCTAATAGGGATCCCGAAGTGAGTAAAACCGACAAAAATCCCTACACTGGAGGAGACTTCATTCTAGTGGAGGGGGCGGGTAAGTAAAGCAAAGACACACGTTTGTACGTCAGGTGATGATAAGTGCTCTGGAAAAAGTACAGCAGAGACCGGAGCTAGGGAGAGGAATTTTGGGGTGGTTAGAGAAGGCCTCACTGAGGACACTGAGCAGAAATCTGAAGGAGGGAGGGAGGGAGAGGAGCACATGGCTATCTGGTACACAATGTTCCAGGCCAAAGGTCTAGCACGAGGTCCCTCAGTGGAGGAGGGGAGAACTTGCTTTGTTCTAGCAGAGCAGCTCGGTGAGCTTCCAGCAAACGGTGGAAGAAGTGAGAAAGGTGGGTGGGGCCAGCTCGGGCTGGGCCTCTTGAGCAATTAGTCTTTCAGCAAGAGGAGCCACAAGGCAACACTTTCTGTTTGAAAGGCACCCTCAGGGTTCTGTGCTGACACGGACTGAAGGGGGACAGAGATGGACTTAGGGGATCCAGTTAGGAGGCCTGCAGAGTAATCCTGACTCACACCCTCTGTTCCAAGCATCAGTGACATTTTGCTGAACACACCCTTTCCCACTTGCTTTGCTTCTGTTGTTTTTATCCCCATCCACCTGTCGACCTGGATTGCACTTCCTGCTTTGTCTTCTCAATTAGCTGAAATTTGATGTTAGAATTTGATTTCAATTTTATTTTTGAAATTTGATAACATAATTTTAAGTTTGCAAGATTGGCCCCTTGACCTGACAACAGATGGCAGATGAATTGCTTATGTGACAAGGTAGGGAGAATAATATCTCCTTATCAGGGGCTGGACTAGCACTTGCCTGCCCCTGAGAGTGAATGTCTCCTTACATTATGTGTCCTAAGCACCTCGCTCATTTCATTTTAGTCCTGGCCCTGCAAGCCCTTTCAAGTGATATTACAAAGGAAAATTAGTAACTTTACAGCAGAGGAAGCTGGCAGACACCAGACCCTACCTTAATCAAGTGATCAAAGTTAGCCTCACTGTGAATGGGACAAGCTGACTTCGTGAACCTCCTAATGTGGCACCATGAGAAGGACACAAAATTTCTTATGTGGTATCCCCAGCCAAAGATGCGTAACTCAAGCTAATCAGGAGAAAACATCAGACAAACCCAGACTGAGGGACCTTCCAGGACATAACTCCTGCACTCTTCACAAATGTCAATCAATGTCAAGAAAGGCAAAGAAGGCTGAGCAACTGTTTCAGAAGCAGGGAGAATAGAGAGACATTGCAACTAAATGCCAGGCGTAGTGCTCTTGGACTGGGTCCTTTCTAGCATCGAAACAAGTACTAGAAAGGGCATTATTGGGACAGTGGGAAAAATTGAATATGAACTATAGATTGGATAAAAGTATTATATCCATATTAAATTTCCTGACTCTTGTGACTGAATTGTGGTTATGTAAGAGAATGTTTTTATTCTTATGAAATACACTCTGAAGTATTTTGGAGGTAAAGGGGTCTGATAAACTTACTCTTATAAGGATTAAAACTGTATCTATCTACATCTATCTCTATTTTTCTTTCTATCTATCTATCTATCTATCTATCTATCTATTTGTCTGTCTTCTATCTGAGAGAATGATAAAGCAAATGTGGTAAAATATTAGCAATTGATAAATTCAAGTGAAGGGGATATGTGGGATTTCTTTGTACTATTTTTGCAACTTTTCTGTAAGTTTGAAATTATTTCACAATAATTTTTTTTTAAAAAAAGGCAGCTACGACTTTAGACTTCTAGATGAGGGGAGTGGAGATTGGAATTGTTCTTTATAGCAGGCATCTCCTTTGCTTCCAAAATAAACACAAGTGTTATCAAATAGTCATCTTCCAGCAACAACATGGGGGAGGGTAAATCATTAACTTTTAGATAGCTTTGAATTTGTAGTTCCTATTTGCATATTATGTCCACTAGGTCTGTTAGAGTGGGTGATTAATAAGGTACAAATAGTTATGAGATCAAATGACTAGTCTGTTTATCTTTAATTGCTTGAATGGACAGAAATGTACAAGGAAAATTACTTTATGTAAAAATAGCATGTTATTAAAAAGCAAAGTGCCTCCATGTAGACCACTGCATAGGATTTAACATAGAGCTTTGGATATAATAATAGTCTGTAAATTTTCAACCTTGGTTGCACATCGTAATAAAAATTTGGGGGAATGAAAAAAATACTGATTATTCCCGCCCCCCCACCCCCAGTTTTGACATAATTGATCTGGGCTGCAGTCTAAGATCTTTAAAAGCATCCCAGATAGTTCTAACATGTGGCCAAGGTGAAGAACTGATCTAGAGTCCTTTCCTTTTTCAGATTAATCATAGTAATAATCTTAAGAGATACTCCAGAGCAGAAATGACTCAGCTTGGGAAGGCAGTGTCCTGGGAAGGTGACATGATCAGTAGAAATCATTTCTCCTTCCTTTCAACTCCCATAGAAATTTCCTTTCAGGCCACTTAATATGTTTTACCTTCGATTAGAGTTATTTATGTTCATATTTTCTTTCCTGCTAGGCTGCAGATTCCTAGAGCACAGAATTCATGGGAAAATGGCTGTGTATTATTATCAAGTTGAGATAGCAGGACCACTGTGCTGAGCTCTGTGAAGGCCAGAGACCAGCCTTTTGCCCTTTCCCTTGTGCTTACTAGCAAATAGTAGTGTTCACATTTGTGTGGAAGAAATGCTAAAATCTTTGGAATTTAGTACAGTCTCATTCAATAAAATTGTATGTATAGAAAGAATACTGGAAAGAAACAAACCAAAATGTTAACTGCTTGCCTCTGGTGCATATGAATTTGGATGACTTTTTCCCAGTATTTTACATGCATGTGTATCAATTTGAAAGATATTAGGAGTAGAAACTAAACACAAATATTCATTAACCAATGAATTCATCATGATTACTTAAAAAAATAACACTGAAAAATTCATTGGTCATCTTTGGTGAATGTTAGAAAATCAAGTAATTATTTTTAAAGCTGATAAATGAAGGGAAAGACCCATCATTTATCCAGCTTTTCTCAATGAACTGTACCTTAGAATACTGCATTTTGTCTGTCTATTCATCGGTTGGTGGACATTTCAGTTATTTCCAATTTTTGACTATTATGAATAATGCTGCTATGAACTTTTGGATGCAAATCTTGGTATAGACATGTTTTAATTCTCTTGGGTACGCACCTGGGAGTGGAAGTGCTGGGTCATATGGTAAATTTATGTTTAATTTTTTAATAAACTGCCAAACTGTTTTTCAAAGCAGCTGCACCACTCTACATTCCCACCAGCAGTGTACGGGGGTTCCATTTTCTCCAAATTCTCCCCAACACTTGTTATTGTCAGTCTTTTTGATTATAGCCATTCTCATGGGTGTGAAAGGGTATAAAACCTTGTGGTTCTAATTTGCATTTTATTAATGATATTGAGCATCTTTCCATGTGATTATTGGCCATTCGTTTATCTCCTTTGGTGAAATGTCTATTCACATCTTCCACCCATTTTTAAATTGGATTATTTGACTTCTTATTATTAACTTGTAAGAGTTATTTATATATCCTAGATACAAATTCTTTATCTGATACATGATTTTCAAGTGTTTTCTCCCAATCTTCTGGCCTGTTCCTTTGTTTTGCATATTGGTGGTGCTCCATAAGAATATATTAAATGAATGGTTTAGCTAATTAGGCCTGCTCCACCGGGGTGATTCATTCATGGCCACAGGCTGTACCTTTAACTGTTTTGCTTCTGAGTTTACTAAAATTTTTTTTAGGATTTAGCATCTGTATTCATAAGTGACACTGGCTGGTAATTTTCATCTTTCAAGCCTGTATCAATCAAGGTCAGTTAGGAGACAGAAACTACATCAGTTATTTAGACAAAAGACAAATACTTCACGATCTCACTTACGTGTGGAATCGAAAGTAGCCAAACACATAGAAGCAGAGAGTAGAATAGTGGTTACCACAGGCTGGGGAGAGGGGGACATAGGGAAGTGTTGGTCAACGGGCACAAAGTTAGTTTTGGAAAATAAGTAAGTTCTGGAGGAAAATAAAGGTCACCTAGAAGGGGGCTCTCTTGATGTATGCAATCCATATTGAGTTGTATTGTATCAGTTGGGAAAAAGAAAGGTTTTATACAATACATTTCTTGAAAAATTACAATTATCCCTTTAGCTTTAAGGCAAAATACTGTTAAAGGGACACCTTATAAATCTGTATTCAGTTCTAAAATAAATAGGTTATAAAATAAAAAAGAATTTAAGGTAAAGAATTATTAACTATAAAAGAATAAAAAAAGAACTCTAAGGTGTCATGACTAAGTGAACGAAAGGAAGAGGTTGGAATTATTAAACATTAGAAACTTAGATGAGGGGACTGAGGGGGAGGGGTGCTGCCAACTGGGGCTGCTATCTCTGGGACTGAGGTGCTGTGACAATGAAGCTGACTCTGCAGATGTTGGAAATGCTGCCAGCTGGATTCAGATGTTGCTTGGGAAGGAACTGTGGCTGCCAAGGTGTAGGGAGCAGGAGACCCGGAGGAGCAAGTTCCTCTTTTCCAGTTTTACAATCGCTTGCTCTAGCTCCCCCTACTGGCAGAGATTTGGTTTGCAGAGTTCCAAGTCCTGACATCATCAGCCAGAATGTATTATAAGACTGATTTAGAGCTGGGGACAAATACCGTCTGACACAAAGTGACAGAAAAATAAGGTAATTTTATCCTACATAAATTTATCATAAATTATTACAATTTATACAATCTTAACTCCTTCCATTTAGCTGTGTAGTTTGCATGTGTTTTTTAAGGTTTCCATTCCTTTCATTTACTCATCTATAAGAGATCAGTAATCCTGTACCTACTTCATAGTGTTATTGTTTGCAAGTTTCAAACAAATTATCTAAAAAACACAACCGTTCTGGGTGCTTTTATTTTGGGGAAGTCTTATGCAAATTTCCCTCTTTTTTCTCTCTGTTATTCTCAATTTGTTGTTGCATCAATTTCGATCACATTTATTTTCCTCAAGATCATCTTGTGTTTATCCAGAGTCAAGAAGACTAAGCCCATATAAAACTTAACATGTCCAGAACTGAACTTTTAATCCCTGTGTACAACCTTCACCTCATGCCCTGCTCAATTGTCCTTATCTCATTAAAAGTCAATACCAACCAACTGATTGCTCAACCAGAAACCTTGGAGCTGTTCTTGAGTCTGCCTTCTACATCTAATCCAATCAACAACTGCTTTTAAAAATATTTTTAAATGAGTAAACATTTTGTGAGTCATCAGTCACCCAGTTATAAGTGCCCGAATATAACTTTTTCTTTCAATTTCAGGTAAATTAGAATGATAGGTCTTTCCAAACCTGGTGGCACTTATGCAACAGTTCATACAGATTTTTTAATACCATATTTCATCTAAGTGCTTCAGAATAATTTCTTTAAATTGAAATCACAAATGGCAATATAATTTATCTTTTCTTTCTAGAATGCTCTATATTTTTTGCCATTTTGATCTAGTGATATTTAAAGTTTTTTTTATTGTTAGACTTATTGGGATGACATTTGTTAACAAAAATTACATAGGTTCCAGGTGTACAATTCTACATTATTACTGACAAAACAAGTGAGTCTATTACTATTTGATGGTAGTGAATTTTTAAAAGCAGTTTCCTTTGATTCTACCTCCAAAATATATCTTTAGATCCCTCCAGTTCTTTCCATTTTCATGGCCACCAGCCCAGTCTCAACCTTCATTATGTCTAACCTGACCAGAGCCAGTTCCCTATCTGGTCTTCTCACTGTCACCCTTAACCATACCAATCAATTTCCAACAAACTATCAAGAGATATTTGATTATTTCTTTTTCCTAATGAACTCTCCAATACTTTCCCATTATACCGTGAGTAAAATCTAAACTCCTTACTAGTCTCTCTAGCAGAGCTGTCCAACCTTTTGGCTTTCCTGGGCCATATTGGCAGAAGAATTGTCTTGGGCCACCCATAAAATACACTGACACTGATGATAGCTGATGACTAAAAAATAAAAACTAAAAAAATAAAAAAAGAGAGATCCGTGCATAATTTTTGTAATGTTTTGAGAAAATTTACAAATTTGTATTGAGCTGCATTCGAAGCCATTCTGGTTCGCATGCCACCCGTGGGCCACAGGTTGGACAAGCTTGCTTCTAAGGCCTTACATAATTGGACTCTTGACCACCTCTCAGGCAAATTTTATGCTCACTGTGCACTAAGAACATTCTGGTCTTTCAGTTTATTGAATTTGCCATCTTTTGTTCCCCCTCAGGGCCTTTGAATTTATTTTCTTTCTTTCTCTCTGCAAGCCAACCCTACCCCTCCTCTTTCTTTGAGTCTCAGCTTAAAAGTCATTTTCCCAGGGAGACTTTTGCCAACCACACCATTTCCATCAGCCCCCCCCCTTTTTTTATTGTTTTCTAATCTAATATAACACCTTGCTCTCTTCCTAGTACTTATTTCACTGTGTGAACTTTCTCTTTATTTTGTTTATTTACTTTGTTTTTTAGTGTTTCTTGCTAGAATGTAAGCGCCAAAATACTAGGACTATTTGTGTCTTGTTTGCCATCCTGTCCCTAGTAAACAGCACAGCACCTGTCCCATAGCAGATACTTAAGATTTATGGAAAGAAAACCAAAATGGAGGTGTTTTTTTCCATGGTAGGCTGGGAATTGAGCAAGGGGAGTGAGGGAGGCTGTTTAAGGTGGCTGAGACCATGGTCAGGCTGCCTTTCTCATCCAGGCATGGGCAAGGCCCATGTCCTGCAGGTGGGGAATGGGTCAGCTTGGGCTCACACACTTTTAGTTCTTTTTTCTCTCTCTCTTTTTAAAGTGGTGAAACAAAGAGATAGTTTATTGAAGGGAAAGTACACTCCAAAGAGCTAAGAGCGGGCTCGAGCAAGGAGAGTGGCTCAAGAGCCTCTTTCTTCTCCTGAGGAGGTAGTCAAAAGGGTTGTTAGAGGACACTGGCCTGAATCATCTCTGCAAGTTTACTTGTCTCCCAAATGAATAAAAGGAAAATAGAAGATTGTTAAAATATTGAGGAGACATGTGGAACATAGACGGTAGAGGAGCATGGGTGGGATCAGGGGGACTAGTTAGCAGACTACTGTGGTGGTTCTGGTGACATGACTGTGGTTTGGACTGGGGCAGCAGCAGTAGAAATGTGAGAAGTGGTGGTATTTGAGATGTATGAGAAAGAACTTGTAATGATGTATTATCCTTGCTACTTTATTTTACTTTTGTTCTGTGAACTGAGGAACTCCATCCACCTTGCCCTGAAATTCGATTTAAATTCTTTGATGTTTTTATGTCCATAGGACTCTTGAGCAAGCTTCTTTAAATATCCAAGGCTCAGGGTACTCATCTGTAAATTGGAACAATATTGTGGTATGAATTCTGCAGTGATGCTGACGAAGATTCTTTGTTTGACCTAATTTTAGTCAGGCTCTTGAACCTTCTCCTAGGCCCATCTGTGCCCTTCCTTGTGAAATCCAGTTTTAGCAAGAACCCTGCTAAGTCAGTTTAACCAGAACCCCTGACCCCCCATCCTCCATATCACATCCCCCTCAATATCTAATCAGGTTCCGCAGCCTTCACTACCCCTTAGGTAATGCTTGATTACCCTGGCGTATCTTCAGCAAGGAATCCCATTAGGTCAGTTTAGCCAGAATTCTCTTTACCCCTGATGTTTCCTTTTAGTAATTTTCTATCCACTGCTCCCCAGCCTACTCCTTGGCTATCGATTTCCACTTGCCCTTGCTTATTCAGAACTGAGCCCCATTCTATACTGAGGTTTCTTTTCTCTATTGTGGTCATCTTGAATAAATTTTGTGTTTACCACTTTACTGTCCAGCTCTGTTTTTTTTTTTTTTTTTTTTTGTTTTTTTTAAAGATGCCAATGGATAGCTTGGGGGATGTTTAGGCCTGTTGCCAATAATCTTCATGTGGGTAGGCCCATTCTTAGATATAGACAACTGACATTGTAAATTACTGTGCAAACACAGATTCAAAGAGATATGTGTAGCTACTTCTAAACACTTTTCTATATAGAAATTTGGAAATAGCTATTGTATGGATTATAATAAGAAATTTATTTTGAGAAATCAGCTAGCCCAGTGCTGTGATAGGCACTGAAAAATGTGACTTTGCAAATCTTCAAACTTTTTAATTAATGAAGAAATAATTTAAATGGATTCTAGAATTCATTTCTTACCCAAATTAACAAAAACGGAAAACAAAACAAAATGAACAGCAAAAACTCCATGGGGCCATTGAGGCTTTGATGAAATGGGCACTCTGATATTGATGAGTGTGTAAATTGGTATGAAATCCTTTGTGAAAGTTGTCAATATGTATTGGCTCTAAAAGATATTCATACCCTTTGATACAATTACTCAGTCTGAATATTCTAAGGAAGTCATTTTAAATTTGGGAAGAGATTTATGCTTATGCAGGTTCATTGAAGCATATACCCAACTGCCCAGCAATAGTTAAGATGAACTATTATTATCCAGCCATTAAAGATGCTAATTTTGAAGAGTAAATAATGAAAAAAACCCCCATACTTTTAAGATACAATTTAAAAAACATAATGCCAAGTTGTCCGTATAGAATTATTATCACCTCATAGAAAACAAATCTCCAGGTCCATCCATTTTGTTGCAAATGGCAATATTTCATCTTTTCTTATAGCTGAGTAATATTCCATTGTGTGTATGTACCACAGCTTCTTTATCCAGAGATCATCATGCTTAGTGAAATAAGTCAGACAGAAAAATCAAAGAGCTGTATGACTTCACTCATATGCAGAATATAAAACTGAAAACAAAGAAAAAAAGAAATGAACAAACAAATAACCCATGGACACAATCAGTAGTTTAATGTTTACTTGGGGACAAGTGGGATAGGGAGGGGAGAAAGGGGAGGGGGTGGGAGAGGAGGGGGGGAAGCTAAATATAAGGTGATGGAAAAAGAAGTCACATTAGGTGGTGAACTTATTATACATCAAGTTGACAATGCACTGTAGAATTGTATGCCTGAAACCTATGTAATCCTTGCTAACAGATGTCACCCCAATAAGTCTAATGATAAAAATGAATTAAAAATAAAAAATGAAGATAATAGTAATAAACTCTAGGATTGTTGTGAATAAAATCCATTGAGTAAAGACATAAAAAAAAAAGAAAACAAATCTGTGCAGAGAAAGATTAGAAATAAAGAGCTTTTAAAAAGCTCGTAATGGTTTTATTTAGGTGACATAACTATGGGTGACATGTTTCCTTCTTTCTAGCTTTCTGATTTTCCTTAATGAGTATGTATTAAGAGAAACTATTGGTCTAGTGTGGCATCACTCACATATCTGGAGTGGGTGCTACTGGTGGCTGGGATGATCAGGGTGACTGACTGGTCATGTGTCTCCAACAGGCTAGCCTGGACTTACTCACGTGGTGATGGCTGAATAGTTCCTAGGAACAGCCTCAAAGTGCAAACACTTTTCAAGACTAGTGTTTCTTATTGTCCCGTTTTCCAAAGCAAGTCACATGGTCAAGCCCGGAGTCACAGTGGAAGGCAATTGCTCAAGGCATGGAGACAGAGGAGAATGGTGGCAACTATTTTGCTAACAATCTTTTACAGTAATCATTGACCTTAACAACCACTCTGAATCAGCCTGGTTGAGGCTAGGGAGTAAATATAAATGTCTAGCCCATGGCTTATGAGTCCCTATGAGATGAAGTTCAGAGTCCTTAGCTCTGACGTATGACTACCTGCCCCAATTATCTCACTCTCCTCCTTTCCCTCACCTCAAAACCATGGAACCAGGTAACTTAGCTTTTTATAGTTATCTGAATACACCTTACTACTTCTCACCCTATATGGTTGCTTCTGCTGCTTCAACTGGAATACAGTCACTCACTCTCAGTCCCGCACACTAATCCACCATTGATTTTTTAACATCTTTCAAGATAGAAAAAGGTGTACTTACATAGGAAAGCCCACCCTGTCCTTTAGGTAGAAATGAACATTTCCTTCTTTGGAACCTATAGAACAGCATACAGATTTCTCATTTTGCACCTCCTTAACTTTAGTATTCATTTGTTAACATGCCTGTTTCCCTTTTTGTAAGATCCTCAAAGGTAGGGACTATATCTTTCTTGTATCTATAGCTCTAGAGTCTCTTAGCTGACAAACATTAGATGATGAATGTTTGCATAAATTATTTTAATGTACATTTTAAAAGGACATACAGATGACCAACAGGTAGATGAAAAGATGCTCAACATCACTAATCATCATGGAATGCAAATTAAAACCACAATGAATTATCTCATCTATTAGAATGACTGTTATCAAAAAGATAACAAGTGTTGGTGAGGATGTGGAGAAAATGGAACCTTTGTGCACCTGTGGTAGGAATGTAAATTAATAAAGCCACTGTAGAAAAGAGTATGGAGGTTCCCCAAGAAATTAAAAATAGAACTACCATATGATCTGGCAATCCCACATCTGGCTATTTATCCCAAGGAAATAAAACGGGATCTCAAAGAGTTATCTGCACCCCTATTTTCACTGCAGCATTGTTCACGATAGCTAAGATATGGAAACAACCTAAGTTTCTGTCAATGAACAAATGGATAAAGATGATGTGGTAAGTACTGGGGTGCCAAAAATATGTACACATTTAAAGAGATGTTTACTTTTCAAGTTACATTGAATTATGGTAGCAATGTGTAGTATGATGTTTGCTCAAAAGATGGCATTAATCAAATGAATGCTAGCGTCACCATGTGACAGGCAGGGCAGTCAAACAAAATGGCAGAAGCATGGCTGTCATTCAAGGCACACAAAACCATGTTGAAGTGGTATTTGAAATTCGAGAATGTTGTTTATGTTTTGCCCACCTTCTCCTGACTTAACACCCCTTGACTACTACCTGTGGGGGACCTTAAAGGATGTTGTATACCATAGAAAACCGGCTGCACTGGAGGTACTTCGAGAAGAAATTGAAACCGCATTCGCAGTGATAAAAGTGGACACTTTGGTTGTTGTTGCTCAAGCAGTAGTTTGCCATAATTTGCTCTAATCAGAAGTGTCTGGATTCTGATGGTAACCTCTTCTAATTTGAGCACCTCTTGTAATTACAGAAGTCTAACGTGACTGTATTCATCTTCTGTTATCAGTATATATGGAGTATTACAATTTTAATACAGTTTTTTCCTTTCTTAAAATGTGTATCATTTTTTTGGCATCCTCTGTATATACAATAGAATGTTATTCAGCCATGAAAAAGAAGGAAATTCTGCCATTTGTGACAACATGGATAGACCTGGAGGACATTATGCCAGACAGGGAAAGACAAATACTGCATGGTATCACATATGTGGAATCTTAAAAAAAAAGTCAAAGTCATAGAAACAGAGAGTAGAAAAGTGATTGCCAGGGATTGGGGGGTGGGGGAAATAGGGAAAGGATGGGTACAAAAATGGTACAAAAACAAACAAAAACATGTACATTTTAAGATCACTAGTAAAATCAAGCATTTTCATGTATTTACTTACCACTTGCACATCTTTAAATGGGATAATTTAATAAGTAATACAATTAAGTATTTTCATATACATATTTATATTTTAATTTTTCTCATGGCATAAAAGTTTACTTTTATTTAAGTGATTTATACATAATTGTAGAATTGTGTACATTAAGAGATTAATTCAAACATGTTTTCAAATAATTTTTATTTCAAATTTATTTACTTTTTACAGCAACAAACTTGAAATTCTAGAAACTGCCTAGCAAACATTGTAGGGGAAAAAAAATCTGCTATTACTTATACTCAAAGCAGAAATATATAGCTCTGTAGCCCTTACAGAAACAAAACTCAGCTTGACATAACATATTAAATGTAGAAATAATTACTTAGATGGAAAAATTAAAACTGCATAAATTTCCTTTAGAGTAGGTACCTGTTAAGAATTATAACACTTAAATTCAGAAAGATAATCATCTCAAATTTTTTTTTAACAGGTTAAATATTTTTCATACTTGTTTTCCTGAAAGAAATGAAAATGAAAAATCCAGGAAACAGGGTGTTACTATTACTAGTTGTAATTTCTATTTTTAATAATCTAAACTGCTTAGCTATCATTTCCTTTTTATTTTTTTAATTTTAAAATTTTTATTATTTATTTATTTTTTTAAACGTGGGTAGTTCCCTGGCAGGGAAGCAATCCCAGGCCGCAGCGTTGACAGTGCCGAAGCCTTAACCACTACACCACCAGGGAACTCCCAGTTATCATTTCTTTTGCATTTCAGCTTGTAGTTTGCTTTGCAAGGCTGACATTTTCTTTGGTGACAGTTCTTAAAACATAAACCAGAGGAACTTGGTCAGTAACTTCCCTATTCCATAGAATGTTTAAGAACTTTCAAAAAAGTCCTTTAAATTGGACTAAGAAGGTAAGTAAGGTGATATTTTGGTAGGACTTTTTTCTTTGTTTTGTTATTTGTTTTTAACTTCTAGACCCACACTAATGTTTTCTAGCATCCTCAGAACATGTGCAGGTAGCTTTTAAAAAATCCATCCTTTTGTAACAGAGCAAGTTATTGCACATTAATTTGTATGTTGATTTGTATCTTATCCAATTTTTATGCTGTGGCTCATCAGAAAGGTAACTGCTAAGACAAGTTTCTTCTTGCTTCTAATATATCCAACTAGGCCTTGCATTCTTAGTTCTAGTCTCTAGGCCCCAAAGGGAGGTAAGGGCTTCTGTGTTTCATTCATGTTCCCAGAGAGACAGAATGTGACCTTATTTGGAATAAGGGCCGTAAGGAAGTAATTAAAGTAAGACCTCAAGATATGATCACCTTGGATTATGGTGAACCCTAAATCCCATGACAGGTATCCTTATAAAAGACACAGGGAAAAGACATACAAAGAATGACATACGAAGTTGGAGGTAGAAATTGGAATGACACATCTTCAAGCCAAGAAGTGTTAGGATTGCCTGCAGCCACCAGAAGCTAGAAGAGATGAACAAAGCATGATAACACATTGATTTTGGACTTCTGGTCTCCAGAACGAGGTGAGAGTAAGTTTCTATTGTTTAAAACCACTACATTTTTGATAATTTGTTATGGCAGCCCTAGGAAACTAATATAGCTTGTGTCAGCAAGGTGGTTGGCTGTTGAGATTCAATTTGATTTACAGGGGGGAAAATGTTTCTTCCATCACAGTCTCTTTGAGCAGGAAAATAAATCTTTCCCAGAAGCTTTCTAGAAGACTTCTTCTTTTCCATCCTATTGGACAGTGTTGGATCACATGGCCACCCTTAAATGCAAGAGGCCCTGGGAAAGATGATGTTTAGGAAAAGCAGAATTGCCAAGGTTGGATTGCTGCCCTGAATAAAATGGAAGTTCTATGAAGAAATAAAAGATGCATGGGGATTGGAGGACAAGAAATAGCAATTGGGTAGGCAAAGCACGTTATCAGCCATAATGTGGTATTTGTATAGCTAAAAATTTATAATGGCAAATTCCATTTGAATATCAGAACAGTGACAAGGTTATGATTATTCTTAGTCCCTTGCTACTGAAGTGGGATCCTTGGGCCAGCAGAAAGGGCATCCCATGAGAGCCCTATATTAGAAATGTAGAAGCTCGGGCTCCACCCCAGACCTAATCAATTGTAATATGCATTGTAACGAGATCTCCTGGGGATTCCTGTGCACATGAAGGTTTGAGAAGCATTGCTCTTGGTGATTCAGTATAATGTGACTAAACTACTCAAAATAAACCAAGTTTCTATTGTGAAGCTAGAACAAATTGGCATCGGTACTCAAGAGAATACCAAATCCAAATATAAGAATAGTAGGAAAAATCAGAAACCTTTGAAATGTTGTAATGAGAGCATTATGCAATAGATAGATACACAGGAAGAAAAAAGATTATTTTCTTGGTCAAGTTTAAGTGGAATGAGACATACCTGGTGACCATTGTACAATACTCTGCCATCACATTTATGATTACTTTCAATCCTGTATAGCACACACACACACACACACACACACACACACAAATTAATAAGTCTTCACCAGCAAAGACAGTATAATCAAGCATTTCAAACTGATTAATCTTTAAGTCTGAAGATGGATCTGGTGTCACTTAGGGATACCCAATATTGAAGTTATATGAATTGGTGTAAATCTTCCTCAGGAATACAAGACTTGCTTTCTGTAAGATTTTGATTCTTTATTGTGGTAGATGAAAATATAGTTTTCTTGTTAATCCTTTAATGAGACCCTACAGTTTATCTCATGTCAACCATTGTAAAGCCTTTTAAGACTCATTGAGATTATATATATATGTGTGTGTGTGTGTGTGTGTGTGTGTATATATATATATATATATATATATATATATATATATATATATATATATAAAATGCTTGTTGCCTTGGCCTCATTTTGTGAGAATAGAAATACTTATGATTTACAATGTTGCCTCAGGCCAGAGTTCATTCAAAAGCAAATAGATTGTTTTTTTTTTAAACATAATTCATTTATAATAGACCACTGCCTTCAGTTGTTGTGCTTGTGGTGAAACCATTTATTTAGAGTACATTCACACACCTCAGCATTAGAAATAAAATACTAGAGTCAGAATTTTACTTTGGGGAGATCACACCAATTTATTTGAGCAAGGGGATTTACAGTGAAATTGGACCAATATAAAAAGTAATATTCATAAATATACTGCTTGAATTGATCTGTTCTATCACAGAATTTTTTCAGATAGCAAACTTGGAATAACTGCTTCTTGAAAGGGGATAAAGCAGGCTGTGAAAACGGCAGGTGGAAGGCATTAAAGACAGACACTTCACAAAAGAAGACATAGGAATGTCCAATAAGCATGTCAGAAAGTGCTCATTAGTTATCACAGAAGTAGAATTAAAATCCAATTGAGATAGCACTACACTCAGTAAAATAAAAAAGACGACAATACCATCTATTGGCAAGGATGTGGAGTAACTGGAATTTTTCTGAACAGCTTGTAGGAGTGTGAAATGATACAACGTTGGAGACCTTTTTGTCAGTTTATTATAAAGGTAAACATATTTCAATTCTAGAACTCAGGAATTCCGTTAGGTATTTTCTCATGAGTCATGAAAACATTTGTTCCCCAAAACACTGTAAAAAAATGTTTGTAGCAACTTTATTCATAAGAGCCCCACACTGCAAACAACTCAAAAATCTATCAGCAGGAGAATGGATTATCAAATAATGGCATATATATACAATGAAATAATTCTGAGTAATGAAAAGTAAGTAAGTAAATAGGACACACGTAACATAGATGAATCTAAAAAACATTACGTTGAATGAAAGTCACTCTGTCCGTTTCCATGTAAAAGAAATTCTAGAACAAGTAAAACTATCCTATGGCGATAAAAATTAGAAAGTGGTTGCAGGGGATTAGGGATTTGATGGGAATTGACTGGAAAGGCATAAAGGAACTTTCTGGGAAGAATGATATACAAGTATTCTAAGTCTTGATTAGGGTGGTGGTTACCTGAATGTATAATCGTCAAAACCCGTTGAACTGTATAATTAACATCTATGTGTTTATTTTATGTGAATTATACTTCAATTTAAAAAATAAGAGCCCCTCCCACTCCCATCCCATCCAAGAAAATGTCTGCCCAAACAGCATGAAGCACAAAAGATCCTCTTCTGTGCGAAGGCCCTCCAGGTGGTCTTTACCCGTCCACACTGAACCTCTAACCTGGCTCTTCTGCATGGATTACCTCTCTGAACCTGATGGTCCTGGAGTTGAACTCCAGCCCCACTTTGGTGTTTCAGTACAGGCTACCCTTCCTGCTTCAACTTTTATTTTTATTTTCTGTCTTAACTTTTCTTTGATCCTTTGACTCTAAGCACTTGTTAGTAAGGTACAACACACACACACACACACACACACATAAAGAAAAAATTATTGTCTCTTTTGCATATTATTCAATAATTTTATTTATTTGTTTATTTATTTTTATGTGGATAGTTCCCTGGCTGGGAATTGAACCCAGGCTGCAGTGTTGACAGCACCGAAGCCTTAGCCACTACACCACCAGGGAACTCCCTAATTTTTTTTAAAAGACAGCACAGTGGTGTATTTTGCTTTCCTAAGTGCTAAATCTGATGCAATGTAATTATTTAATTAGATCAGATTACTGTTTATATTAAACTCCAGTAATGATTAAATGGAAAATTTTATGGCAAGAGCTCACAGGTAAAATCAGCTGAAATCAACCAGTGGTTGTCTTAACCCATCCTTTGTGTATCCTGCCTCAATCACCAGGAGTTATACAAGGCTGAGCTGACAGATGAATGACCCTTGTTAATGGAATACATCTAGGTCACAGTTAAGCTCACATATGAAGCCAAACATGGGCAGTGGCACTTCCAAATCTCTCTTTGAGCACTGGTACATGGCAGGAATGCAGGTGGTACCCTGGAGAGCTCTCTCTCTCTCTCTCTGATGTTGTATTTCCCCAGTATACAACTCACTTCCAGCTCCAAGTTCAGAGCCTCTCTAAATGATAAGACTTAAATAACTTTTTAAATTGAGGTACAACATACGGTTGTGGCAGCTAATCTTCATAAATAGCCCCACTATTCATACCTTGGTATTCCCCTCCCACATTAAATCTGGCTGGTCTGGGACTTGAGTTAAACAACGGAATGTGGCAGAAGTGGCTCTAGGTCACTTCTGGCCTAGGCTCTACTTTCTTTTTCTTGGAACACTTCTTTTTGGGAGCCCTCTCAGTTTAGAGCCTCCAAAAAGGAAAAACCAAGACCACATTACAAATGTAGGGGACTTAGGGGAAATGCTAGTGGAGGATAAAGGGAGAGAGAGCAGGAGTAGTCTGGGAAAACCGTCAGGTTGTGTTGCAGATCTGATGCTTGTGAAAGGAGAGAGGGAAGGAAGGAAGATTGGGTAGGAACAAGCTGACCAGATTTCCCATTTTAAAGGGGACGGAAAACAACAGTATGATCCCATTTTAAACTGTACGTATGGTCAGTATACTGACACCTTGAATTTAGTACCATTGTTTCTGGGAAACAATGCAGCTTTGAGTAATTCTTGGCTAGGCTGATGAGGAGCCCCAGAGGAAAGATGGCCCATTAGAGAACTCTTGCAATAGGCAGGAATGGCCCAGCTCTAGTACCCGCACTGTACTCAGTCATTGGCTAGGAAAGTCTCAGAGAGAACATGGCATTGGTGTGAAGGTTCTGATAGATCCCAAAGGTATAACCCTGGGAGGCTGTCCTCTAACTCTACTCTTCACAGCAGGTTCCCTTTTGAAGGGAAGTCTGAGTGGTGCACTCCTATGGCTGTTACATGTAGCCATGCTACTGGAGAGACCATGTGGAGGGGCCATGTGATGAGAAGAGGTCCTGAGAGTACATAGAGCATCCCAGCAGAGCCTCCAGATGACCCCAGCCTCAGCCACCATCTGATTGAAATCCCCAGAGGATAAGCTGCCCAATCAACTCACAGAATTGTGAGTGATAATAAATATGAGATTGAACAATTAATTTCACAAACTCATCCTAGAAAAAGTGCCACATACTACTTTACCAAGTAGTTTGTACACTGCTGCCCATGTAAGCACATGGTGGCAAGTTCGTGAACTTAATTGTCAGATTTTTGGGGAGGACAACAGCTCTGATGGCCATTCCAGAAAAAGTTCCAAAATGGCTTTGAGGGGTGGACTAGGGCTGGCGTCAGTGCACAGCTTCCCAAGGGGAGTCCTTCGATACTCAGCAATGAGGTGTGTAGCACCTTTTCTAGGATGAGTTCACAAAATTAATTGTCAGGCCTTGTAGTTGTCATTGTTTTAAGCCACTAAGTTTTGGAGTGGTTTGTTATGCAGTAATAGATAAATAAATCAACAGTAAAGTGTGTAAAATGTATTAATCTTATGTGTAAAGCTCAGTGAATTTTGACATATATAAACCCATATGCAAAGATCACTCAGATCAAGATATAGAACATTTATAGCCACCTAGAAGGTTTCCGCATCCCCTTTCCTAGTCTGTACCACTCTCCAACACAGAAGTAACCACTTTACTGAGTTCTACCACCATCAATTAGTTTGTTGGACTTCATTTAAGTGGAATTATACAGAATGTACACTTTAATGTCTGGCTTCTTTCAGTTATCATTATGTGGTGAGTGTAGCAGGAATTTGTTATTTTTTATTTCTGTGTAGTTTTCTGTTTCTATGAATATACCAAACTTTGCTTATCCCTGTTGATGAACATTTGAGTTTCCAGTTTTGAGCTGTTAAGAATAGAGGTGCTTTAAATATTCTTGTATAAGTTTTTTTTTGTAGACATATGCATCATTTTTCTTGATTCTATATTTAGGAGTGGGATTGCTGGGTTATAGGATGGCATAGATTTAGCTTTAGTAGATAATGCCAAACTGATTGCACATTTTGTAAATGAATTCCTTATTTAGCTTAATGGATGATAATTAGGGGCATTTAAGTAAGAGACTCTCTGCTTAACGTGTCTTTCTTTCCCACTTGACTTAAAACTCCAAGGAAGCATGAATGTTTTCCATATTCTCCATGTAGTGTACTGCCCACCGTAACAGGGGTGCAGTGCCTATTTGTTGAAAAAAGAAAAGAAGATAGATTAGCTGTCATAGTTTAACACAGAAATATATCCCTAAGAGTGAATTTCAGGTACTAGGGTGAGTCAATGGAGGAGAAAAAGACAATTTTTTCCCCCTGAAACTTGCAAAGGTATTATTTATAACCACTCGATAATAGGCATATGGATAGGGATTTCATAACCTTTCTACTAGACTTTCAGTATTGTGTAGACAGACAAAGTAAAATGATAAATTCGTAAGTCCTTACAGTAGGGCTTTTAAATCTGCTGTTTGTGGATGAGTTTTGTGGTGGTTTGAAATTGAATACAAAGTTTTTGTGTGCCAATAAATATGTCATTCAGAACTCTAGGTTGTAAGTGACAAAGCCCAGCTTTGTTTTACTAAAACAGTGAAGGAGATATGATGGCAGGGTCTTGGTTTGGCTTAGAGTCCAAGGAAGACATGTACAGCCATGCTCTAGAAGAGAACAACCAGGAGCACTCAGGGGTTGGGACCACGATCCATGCCAGGTTGGAGATGCCTCATGCTCTGCTGACTTGAGGGCATCTGATTGGCAGGACCCAAAGCATATCTGAAACTCTAATTTCAGAGGAATCTAGAAAATGTAATTTTTGTCTTTCCAATTTCTACCGAACAGAAAGCACCCTAAGAGAACATTGTAATAGATCTCAGAATTCTTTCTTTAAGACCCTGGACAGAGCCTCAAACTCCTCTTTAACCCAGCACTGTGTCACCAGTGGTGCTGAATTGGATCTTTAGGTTGTCATCCGTGCATCATATCAAGTTGCTCCCAGACCTCTAATATGTAGTTCTTACTTTCGTTCAGGAAAAAAACTATGCAAAACTTAGAAATAGGTAAAACGATGGCTGTATGTTCTCTTGATGTCATTATTAGAGCACTGTTTTTAGCATAATTTCCTATAATGGCTAACATAACTATCTGTCCCAGAAAGGCAAACCACAGACTTATAACAAGAACTACTTAAGCTCAAATTGTTTTAACATCAGCCCATTCAGACCTATGTGTTCCAAGGTTCAGCAACTTGTGTGGTTTACAAATTCTGACACATGTTCATTCCCTGCCTAGACCAGCCTTAGAAATATCAGCGTTTAGCCGCAAAGTCCTATGTGTATGTAGCTTCTCTAACTCCCTTCTTTTAAGTTGCTACTAAGACTCTGTGAACTTGGGACTCTCCCTTACTCAGCAAGTTTAATAAACCCAGCTTTCTGTGATCATGAGGTGGCTCTGGTGGTCTTTGTGAGAGCTTTGACAAAGACTATACACTTCGTACTGCTGTATAGAAAGTGAAGAGTGGGATAAAAAGACAAAAAAAAATCTCCAAATACAACTTGAAGCAGCGTTCTATTAGTAGACTTCTTGGAATTAGAAATAAACCAAGGAGTATCCATCATCCTTGGTTTGAGGAGAACAGGCCTCTGCCTGCATTTGCATTCAATGACAAATCATGGTTCAGGGGTGGAAACTGCTGTAGAAGGAGAACATGGGGGAAAGTGTTGAATTCCAAATGGCTGAAGTCTTTCCAAATAAATCACCCCTTACTGCCCCAAAAGCGTGGGATGATTTTTTTTTTTTGCTTCCATCTCTGCAGTATTTGACAATGTTGATCATTGCCTCCTTTTTAAAGTTCTTCTGTAGACCTCTGTGATACTGTACTTTCCTGACTATCTTTCATCCTTTCTGATAATTCCTTCTCAATTCTAGATAGGCAGGGAGTTGAAGCAAGATAAGGACTAAGAAATGGCCATTGAGTTAGTAGTTATTATGTCATCCATACTTTTAGTAAAATCAGTGAAGCGGAGGAGACAGAAGACAGATTGCAAGGAATACAGGAAAGAGAGCAGCAACAGTGACTGGGATTCTATTTCTCAAAGCTTGGAGGTTGTTATTGTTTTTGTTTGAGATTTTTGTTTATTTGCTTGCTTTGTGCTCGTTCTTGTCTACTTTATTAATGCAGTTCTATAAGCAGTGGATGTCCATCTGCTATGCACAGGAGCTATTCCTGGAGCTTCTGGGATGCAGAGATGGCGAGGGCCCTTCCTGTTCCCCAGGAGCAGGTATCTGAGCGTGATGAGAGGTCACACACAGTGGGAATCATGGAAAATGATAAACACAACATGAGCATCCAGGTTAACTGGAGAGATTTATTTTTAAAAATTCAAGAGGCTTGAACATATTTATGTAGGAAGATAAAAGCTAGAGATATATTAATGTACTTTCAAGTTGGTATTTTATAAAACTGAATCTTACCACACTAAGCTAGAGGCATCCATTGTCTTGAAGATTTTAAAGATTATTATGGCAGGAATGTAAAGAGAAAGTCAGTGTCTAGCTTTTAATCACACACACACACACACACACACACACACACACACAGGCTCTGAAACCCATTTCAGAGGTTGTGGTTGAGAATGAAAACCATCTATTCTCACACAGTTTACTGCCTATATTAACATGCCTTTACTATTCTAATACCTTCATCAATAATGACTTTACCCCAGGAAACTCTGGCTTAGGAAAATAAGAGTATAAATAACTTTATTGTTCTGTTCAGAAACCTTTTGATTTAAAGGAATTTCAGACTATTCAATATCTCAATAGATAGCATCAAATAACTCTTTGCTCTCTAAGACTTGATTGAAACACTCACCACATTCGGTTCACCAATCCTAAAACTACTATGTCGTATATCAAGACCTGATCCTTATTCAATCCTAATCAAGCTACTGGATGAAAAAAACCAGCCTTAAATCAGACCTGCCAAAAAAAAAACCCTAGTAAATATCACAATTTTGCTTTTGCCCTTCAGAGATGCTATAAGACTGTCAAGGGAATACTCTCCCTTACTGCAATAAGCAGTAAGCTCAGCTTTGTTTATCAATAGTTAATTTTGGTGTGTGTGTATGTGTGTGTGTCTGTGTGTGTGTGTGTCTGTGTGTTTGTGTGTGTTTGAGAGCCAGTATTGCACATAGTGTAAACCAATGCTTTTGATTTGTGTGAGCCAGGGTTTTTGAGGGAAATGTAAAGGTTTTGTAAATCAAAGGGCAGAATCCTCAATGTTTATTCATAAGCAGTGACTTTAGAAGAGAGTGAAAAAACAAATGAATGACACTGTATGATGATCAGTATTTTGTTTTGGGCAGCAAAATTATGCTCAAAGGCTGATTCTGTCTTTGTTAGCCATTTATTTAACACAGGTTCACTGTGGGAATTTCACAAGCCAATAGCATATAGAATAGTGTCTCTTAATGGTCAATAAAGAAATAGCATAGGTTATTCAAAAAATTAAGAATAGAGCTACCATATGACCCTGAAATCCCTCTTCTGGATTTTTACCCCTCAAATGTGGAAACATTTATTTGTAAAGATATATGTACCCCAATGTTCATCGCAGCGCTGTTCACAGTGGCCAAGACATAGAAACAACCTAAGTGCCCTGCGACAGATGACTGGATAAAGAAGCTGTGGTACATATACAGAATGGAATATTACTCAGCTATAAGAAAAGATGAAATATTGCCATTTGTAACAACATGGATAGATCTTAAGATTATTATGCTAAGCGAAATAAGTCAGACAGAACAAGAACTGTATGATTTCATTCATATGTGAGACACAAAACAGAATGCAACAAATGAACAAGCAAACAAAGAAAACCTAGCAACGTTATAGACACAGACAACAGAAGGGTGGTTACCAGAGGGTAAGGGGGGAGGGAGTGGTAGAAGAGGGTAAAGGGGGTCCAATATATAGTAATGGAAGGAGAACTGACTCTTGGTGGTGAACACACAATGCAATATATGCATTATAGAATTGTACACTTGAAACCTATATAATCTTATTAACCAATATCACCCCAATAGATTTAATACAAAATAAAAATAAAAAAATGAAAGGATCAGAAATGAAAAAAAAAAAACATACCCTAAAGTAATGCTAGATTACTTGTATTATTGTTTCAGACAAGAGGAGAGGAATGGAATAAAGCCCAAATTTAGTTCGAGATGAACCTTTTCTATGAGTTTGGTTTCTCAGGAGAGATGTCATTCACCAACCACGAGCTGACTTCCAGCTGATAGTACAAAAAATGGAAGTCCCTTGTTTCTGGAGCACATTGCTAGGGAACAAAGGCATTCGTGGGGGCCGGCAGGCTGGCTGCTACGAGGGTTGTCACTCCAGGGACTGGTGCAGAGCTTGTGCCACAACCTATGAGGAGTACGTCCCAGGTGGGGAACAGCTGTCCCCTCTCTTCCTGAGACTGCTGCCCAGTTAGTACCACTGCTGACCAAAGAGTCGCTTTGGCCATGGCAGGAGCAAGTGTCTTAAGATCTCTAGAGAGATGTTTAGGTCAGCAAAGTGTCGCCTTGCCCAGACCAACACACTGGAATAGTTCTCACGAACTCTCAGTATTTATAGTGGAAATATCCCCTTGCGTTAGCTGCTTTTCCACATGTTCTTTTCTATAAGATCCTAGTGGGGCCCCTCACCAGCTGGGCTGCTGACCGCTTCTCAAGGACAACAGAGGAGGTGATGACAACTTTTATTCTTATACCAAGACAACTTTACTTCTTAAAACAACATTTTTTTTGGTCTTTGTCATAAACAAGTGAATTACAACAACTTTGCTTAAGTCATGAAGAAGAGGATTGGAAATCATATTAAACCAAGACACAACAATGAGATTAGGATTGCCCTGGTTACAGAGATGCTCAGGCTGAGGTTTAAGAAAGGAGAAAAAGGAAGCAAGAAAGAGGCCAATAGGACTTCGAGCACCTGGAGATATATGTGGAGAAAACAGTCTGGAAGGCCTTTGTGGACAGAGCTGGGGGGCCTTGTGAGCATGTGATTGTCTTGTTTGAGTCCCTTGACCCTGCCTAGGCACTGACAAAAACCCATCTGTACTTTGTGACTGTCCTCTCATTACAGTTATACACTAGGGCATGTTTTCCTAAAATATGGTCAGAATCTCTGGTTGGCTTGAATCCACCCTTTTTAAAAAGAAGTACCCAGGTTATGTTTTACATAATTAGTTTTAATAACCAGTGCTCTCAGGGGAAGTAGCCAGTATGGTAAAAAAGATTAAAATCACATGTGAGAGAATATTTTTACTATTGTAATATGGAGAATACTTGTAAGTATTCAAATTATGGCTTTTCAAGGAGATGTTTATTTCTCTTATGAAGAAAAATTATTTAAGAAATATAAGAAATGCAAAAGGGTGACTGAATGTCTTTTCAATGTCATTTGAAAAGACATTCAAATGACATTGAAAATGCAGCAGGCCTGCCCACAGATTGTTTCGTTCTCTAGGAGTAGGAACCTTTGTTTGAGATACTACTTTCTATTGATTAGGGTTCATACTCTGTAAACTTACATGTTAACTTGTAGACTTTTGTTCAACAGAAATATCTAGTAGAAATGACAGCCTCAAGGTTATGGTTTTATTGGCCTGTAGGATATTAACAGTGTCATTGCTAAATTAACAAACTTATTTCACCATGCTTTTCCTGCTTGAGCATATACATTTCAGTTTCTTCACTGATCTTTGAACCAGCTTTGTTATGCTGCAGGTTTCCTCATTATAAATTAAGTAAATATTTTTACACACATTCATTGTATATTTTAGAATGGATGGGGATAGGATAAAGATCTGGGGTCTAGCTGTTCCTTTGAAAGGATTTTCATTCACTCTGTTTTCGGCTCCACCTTGCATCCCATCTTAGTTCCAAAGCTTTCCTAGGAGTTCTGTGACATGGATTGTCTTATTTTTTATTGTTTTCCCACCTTTCAGGCATTTAGTTTTCTTTTGCTTCATTATATCATATGCCATTTGGCCATCCACCTTCTAGATTTAAAAATTTTGTTGTCATATCTCATCTGCAGTCATCTTCTCTCTTGCGATTTGTGCTTTTAACAATTTCCTTTCAGTCTTTCCAGTGCAGTTTCAAAAGGGACCCAAATATATATGTGAGGTCAATCTGCCTTGTTTAACTAGAATAGCATGTGATTCTAAATATACACCAAAATACAGCAATGATTTCTTCCTCCATCAAATGAAGGAACTCATCAAAGCTTGAGAGAAGATCAAAATCCTAGTGACTGAGTCATTTGTACCTTAGTCTGCTCTTCTCTAAAAGTCAATATCTTATGCTGAACATCAGAAATCACAATATTTTGGATCTTGAGTGATAAGTTCAAATGATCCAATGTATTAAATGTATCATTGAATTACACTTTGGAAAACAGCAAGCACTGGAATATGCAGAAATAGTTTTTCCTGGCACGATCAGTGTCATGCTTATATGAACATCTTATCTTGACAGTTAATGCACTCCAGTATGGAAAAGCCATATCTTATACATGCTGCCTATTTTTTTCCACAGCATAATGAAAAACATACAGCGGTGGTGGTGTAGTTAGACTACATCTACATTGAATCAGGAAGCATATTGCTGATATCCGGCTGTCATGAGTGGATAAAGGAGTGTGAAAAATGTCATTTTATTCACACACTGTAGTTGACACCTATTATTACCCACCTCCCTATCATCCATTCAACCTTTGCGTGATATAATTTCCCAATTTTCCTTTGGAAGACCAGCTCTTCTTTCATCACAGACTGTGCTTTGGTGAGGGTTGAATTCATCCCCAAGTCCAAGGAAGGGTGGTGAGTCAAGTGTGGCCAGTCAAAGCATAGCATTCCTGTGGCCAAAGAAGCTGACTCATGGATGGGCATGTGACCCAGTTAGATTTAGCCAATGAGATTCAAGGAGACATTAGGTGGGGCTGTTGGAAGAGTGGACAGTTAGATTTCAACCTGAGAGAGTGTGTGACCAGAACAGCGGGGAGACACTCGGTGGAGTCTGAAAATGAGGCTGGCAAAGAAGAGAAATGGAGACAAAACAATTTGTGATGATATGCTTGAGTGCCTGAACTAAGTTGTGTGAGCCAAGAAATGCTCTATGGCTTAAGCCAGTTTCAACTGTTTTTCTGTCACTTGCCACCTATCTGACTCACCCAGTAAAGTTTTGGATTGCTTCTTGCATAGCTGGTGCTATCCCAGCACTGGCTCCCATAAGGATTTTTACCTGAATAAAAAAATCATCGTGTAACATGGGTATTCAGAGATAGAGAAAAGAAAACTCTGAGCACTTCTCACGCATATATACTCATTATGTATGCCAAGAGCAAATTTATTGTTGCTATAATGTGAACTGTCTATTCATATAAACATAATAAGTGCTTGTTTATAGAGAATACCATTGATACTAGGGGATGTACAACACCATCATTTGATCAGAGAATTTTGGCAACAGGCCACTTCATTTTCCTTCTTAGCATAACATTTCCATTAACTTTGTGAGTGGTTTTACAAAGTTCTTGGCAGTAGTACAACTTGAACCTTTAGCATGCTGGCCAGCACAATTTTTAGCTTATTTTGGAACATCTCTGTTGCTCTACCAGAGAGGTCATTGTGCTTTGGTTATGAATAGTATTCAAAGGCTTCAGTGGTTTCCGGCCACTATTTGACAATTTCAAACAGGCAAAGCACAGGGATCTAAAGATAAAATCTAATTTTTATATAATTATTGTATTTCCTATTCCTTTTTGTCTGCCCATCACATTTACAGAATCTCTTGTCCCAGCAATACAGAGTCAGCTCTGTTTTTACATGGACTTCTTATGTACTTTTTGCATTTATGAATTTATTCTGCACTGCCTTAGTTAGATTACTTTTCCTTAACTGCTTTTATGCTGCCATGGACCATTGATCCAATTTTATAAATTGGGAGTATGAGGAAGCACTTTGGTTAGAATGAAAAATGCAAACTGGACAAATATAAGTAATAATAGCAGTGACATAAAAATACAGCTGAGATCAGATACAGCCTAGCACTGAGTGTTAGCTGAAAGAAACTGATCAATTGAATCTTTATGGTGAATGCACAAACTTTAGGATTGTAATGACAACTGAAGTTTCTGTGAAAAATTGTAATTTATCTTACATTCCAAATTTATTAAATGTATGTGGACACAATTATTTTATTTTTCCTCTGAGACTCCTCCATTGTGTGTGGACCCCTTTTGCAGACTCCAGGCATCATCAATGATCTGAGGACTGTACTCAGCCAACAATTCTCAGAGGATACTTTATTGGAGGGTGACCAAGGAGGTGGCTGGGGACAGGAAAACCTTGATGATAGGAAGGAGAACTGTTGACATCAACAGTATGATTTACAAAAATATCAGTGGTCCACAGATTGGGACTTTTAAGATCTCTCTCTTAGCAATGTTCAAGTATGTAATGGTGTATTGTTAACTACAGACACCATGGTATACATTAGATCTAGGCTGACCAGACATACCATTTTAAATGGGATGGAAAACAACAGCCATTTCAAACAGTGCATATGGTCAGCCTACTGACACCTTGAATGTAGCCCAGTGAGACTAGGCTGATCATATGTATCATTTGAAATGGGACAGTACTGGTGTTTTCTGTCTCATTTAAAAGGGTATGTCTGGTCAACCTAATTAGATCCCCAGAACTAATTCATCTTATAACTGGGAGTTTGTACACTGTGATCAACATCTCCCGACTTTTCCCACCCTCCCAGCCCCTGGCAACTACCATTGTATTCTCTGTTTCTATGAATTTTACCTTCTTAGATTCCACATATAAACAAGATCATACAATATTTGTCTTTCTTTGTCTGACTTGTTTTTTTGATGTCCTCAAGGTCCATCCACAATTTAGCATGTATCAGAATTTCCTTCCTTTTTAGGGCTGAATAATATTCCATTTTATGTATACACATTTTGTTTATCCATTCATCTATTGATGAAAATGTGGGCAACATAACGATATTTTTTAAAATTTAGTTATTTTACATATTGACTCTGCCTCATTCTTACTATTTATTTATTTATTTATTTATTTTTATGTGGGTGGTTCCTGGCTGGGAATCGAACCCAGGCCGCAGTGTTGACAGTGCCGAAGCCTTAGCCACTACACCTCCAGGGAACTCCCTTGCCTCATTCTTATATAAATTAATTTGAGAGAGAATTTTCATTGAGTTAAAAAAAGAAAAAATAAAACTAACTTATTAAGTACATTTTGGATGTGTGGTTTGAAATTTGCTAAAAAGAAAGTTTTAAATTAACTTCATTATTTAAAATCTGAATGTAATCATTTTCTGGGTTTAGGAAGCTCTTCTATGATGAATTATAGATATAAATAAATATTTAGATATGTATAAATGTATCTATATTTACATGTCACCTGTGCTTTAAGTAAAGTAGATATATGAAAATCAAGGATGACTCAACAAAGAAATTGAAATAATTAGTCATTTAACAAAATGATTCATAATAAAATTTATTTTTTAAGCTTCATCTGAATTTGGTCAGATTTCAGTTATCCTTATGAAAATCTGGTTTATACAGTTTCAGAAACATATCCAAAACATACCCACTGTGACAGGACTGAGCTATTAAACTGTTTTCCCCCATGGGATGGGAAAGAGAAATGGCTGTCAGGAAGCTTGGGAAAAGGCTGGAGACCTGCCCTCTTCACCTGGACACCCAGATGGAGCTGCCTCATGTATTCCTACTCTCTGGAGCCATGGAATTCTGTTGGGAACTCTGATCCAGGGTAAGAAAGAGGCAGGGAGAGGCTAGATTTAGAAAGGGCACCATTTGGGAAGGCTCAATTCCACTGCTCTCCCTGCCAAGTATTTATGTTTGTTCTAAGTTAATATAATGTAAGGTGATCATGGCATTTGCACGATGTAATGAAGTGGAGAAGAGTGGCAACACCCGGTATAAAGTGTTGCCTGTTTGGGTAAGTGTGGGCTGGTATATGCTGGGGGTTAAATTCCAGGCATGCCTTAGGTAAAGAGGAGGAACTAGATTGTTGCCTTACTCACTACACACTGTTCTTCCTTTGCTACTACAAAGAAATAATGGGGAGGTGGTATTGACATGCTATGTATTTTTAAAACATTTTTAGAAAATTGAGACATAATTCACGTGCCACAACGTTAACCCTTTTAAAGTATATAATTTAGTGGATTTTAATACATTCACGAGATTGTGCAGACATCACTACTAATTCCAGAATATTTTCATCACCTCAAAAAGAAACCTGATACCCACTAACAGTTACTTTCCATTTCCCCTCAACCTCCTCCCACCCAGTCCCTAGGCAACCATTCTGTCTCTCTAGATTTGCCTGTTCTGGATATTTCATGTAAGTAGAATCATACAAGACATGGTCCTTTGTGTCTGGCTTCTTTCACTGAATCTAATATTTTCCAGGTTTATCCACGTTACAGCGTGTATCAGCACTTCATTACTTTTTATTATCAAGTAGTATTTTACTTTGTGCCTGTACCACATTTTCTTTATCCATGCATGCATCAGTTGGTGGACATTTGGGTTGTTTCCACTTTATGGATATAATGAATCATACTGCTATGAACATATGTGTACAAGTGTTGTGTGGACATATGTTTTTATTTTTCTTGGGTATATAGCTAAGAGTGGAATTGCTGGGTCATATGGCAATTCTGTGTTTAATTTCTTGAGGAACTCAGACTTCTTTCCAAAGCAGCTGTATCATTTTACATTTCCATCAGCAAAGCATGAAGGTTCCAGTTTCTCTTCATCCTCACCAACACTTGTTGTTATCGCTCTTTTTGATTATAGCCGTCCTAGTGGGTCATGCTATACATTTGAACTCCCACACACTTGGCTAAATATATATTTTAAACTGGGAATGTAACAGGCCTATGAAAGTTTTCTAATAGTGCTTTTCTAAAGGATCAGAAATCTGTTGAGGCTTTGTTAGGTCAGATCTGGCTCCAGAAATGATAGTTGTTTTTTTTTTTTGATTTAAATCCATTGGCTTAAACAAAACAGCTGGTTTAAGTCAAAATTGAGAATGAGTTTCATGAACCCAAAAATGTTTCCAATTTTTCTGTTGCACAAGGCCTCGAATTCAAGCCTCATTGTGCATTAAGGCCTTTTTCTATCAATGAAAGTACAGTACTCTGGTTCCAAAATGGAAATAATTACAGGTGATAATCTCTTTAATTTTTTAAAATCCAATGTTGTTATTTTCATTGGTACTGAGTTGGCATGTATAGTAATATGGAAACTGTTTGCAAACACATATTCCCCTAAGAGGTTCTGAAGCAAAAAAAAAAAAAAAAAAAATCCAGCTTATTAGTGGGTGCTCCTATTCCCGGATTCTATTTCAGTTAAGGGGTGGAGTCTTGTGAAGATAATATGCCACATGCAAAATAAACATCCTCTTCAAAATGAATATACTCTTCTATTTTTTTCAGTTGAAAAGGAAGATAGGCATTGTCGGCCAGATGTGCTGAACTTTCTCATGAAGTCACATTCTTTAAAAAAAATCTGAGTAGTTGCCAGATATTTCACTGTTTTCAAAGAGAAAGGCATGACCTAATATTGTTATTTTGTTTAACATGTCTGTTTAATTGTTAAATTTCAAAAACACTTAGATACAGGAGTCTAGGTGAGAGCTTACATATTGGAATGAAAAATGGGACTGCTAAGGGGTTGATATTTTATTTTAAAATAAAATATTTTAAAAATATCTTATTTTAGAAATGTTCAAACATAGAAATTAGAGAGATTGATATAATTCACCCCTTGTACCCATCACTCAGCTAAAAAAGTTGTCAATATTTTTCAATTTTCTTGTTTCAAACTAATTCCTCCCCTATTTTTTCTTTTGTGCCTGAGCATTTTAATGCAAATGCAAGATATCATGTCATTTCACTTGTGGATAATATAGAATGCGTCCATAAGTGTTGTTTTTTAATAAACACTATGTCATTATGTCATTATAACATTTTACAAATAAACAACATTCTTTAACATCATCTAATACTCAGTCAGTATTTAAATTTCCCTTATAGTTAACTGAATTTGTTTTTTTTTTTTATTTATTTTATTTTATTTTATTTTTTTAAATTCATTTTTATTGTTAGACTTATTGGGGTGACATCTGTTAACAAGGATTACATAGGTTTCAGGCTTACAGTTCTACAGTGCATTGTCAACTTGTTGTATAATAATTTTACCACCTAATGTGAATTTGTTTTTAAATTTTTTTATTATGGAAAATTTTAGACATACACAACATGAAGAGAAGAATGAAATGAACCCTCCCCATATAGCTATCACCCACTTTCAACAATTATCAACTCTAACTCATTGTTTCATCTGTAATCACCCCATTATAGTTTTTCTCTCAAACATATTTCCTTTTTTATGTGCTAACATTCATCTAACATAAAAATAATCATTTCCACCATTTATAAATGTTTATAATTAAGTGGCATTTAGTAATTCACAATCTTGTGCAACCATCACCGCTGCCTAATTTCACAATGGTTTCATCAGCCCAAAAGGAAATCCCATACCCTTTAAGTAGTCACTCCCCATCCCCGTCTCCGTCCAGTCCTGATAAATACTTATTTGCTTTCAGTCTCTAGGGATATGCATGTTCTGGATATTTCATATAAACAGATATCCCTACACGCAAAACAAAAACAAAACAAAACAAACAAACAAAACAGATACCCCTTATAATTTTGAAGTGAATCTGAAACACAATATGATTTCATCACTATGTATCTTTACAAGATACTCTTTTTTCTTAAACACAACCATAAGACTATTATCACACCTGAAAAAATTAAACAATAATTATTATTACAGAATATCCAGCCACTGTTCAAATTTCCTTTTGTGTCATAAGTGCCATACATTTGTTTTAGTTTGTTTGTATAATATGAGGATCTAGATAAGATCCACAGATTGTGATTAGATTATATGCACCTTAAATCTCTTTTCATGTAGAGGTTCCCCTTTCATCTCCTTCCTCCCTGCCTTGCAATTTATTCCTTGAAGGAATCAAATTGTGTATAGAGAATCCCAGTGTCTGCCTTTGGCTGCTTACTTCACTGTGGTAGTGTCTAATATGTTCCTTTGTCTTCTGTGTTTCCTGCTTATAGTTCTGTCTAGAGTTGCACTGTCCAACCACTGGCCATGTAAGATTATTGAGCACTTGAGATGTGACTAGTGACAAAGACTCTCTCCTTGACCAAACTAGAGTCAGTTTATTACTCTGAGTCCTCTTTCTGACTAGATTCTGGCCTTTGGTCTTTGTTCTTGACCTGCTTAATTCAGTTTTAGCAAGAATCTTTCAGGGTCAGTTTTGTGAAAATCTCCCACACTTAGTATCTGGGCAAATTTCTCATCTCCCTACTCATTTTGGCCTACTGTCAGCAAGAATTCTGTTGAGTTCATCTTAGGAGAATCTTCCTAGTCTTGATGTTTCCTCTTAGTGATTTTCCATCTACTGATCTCCACTCTGCTTCTTGGCTATAAATATCCACTAGTCCTTGTTATATTCAGAATTAAGCCCAATGTCTCTCACCTATTGCAAAACCCCCCTTGTAGCAATCCCCTCCTTGAATCAAGTCTGCCTTACCATCTTTAACCAGTGTCTAAATAAGTATGTTCTTTAACATTAGTTGAAATTGAGATGTGCTGTAAGTGTAAAGTATATGCCAGATTTTAAAGACTTAGTACAAAAAAAGATGTAAACTATCTCTTTAGTAATTTTATATTGATTTCATGTTGACATGATACTATTTTATTAATAGATATATTGGGTTAAATATGTTAGTAAAATTAATTTCACATATTTCTTTTTATTTGCTTTTAATGTGGCAACTAGAAAATTTAAAATTACACAGTGGCTTGCATTAAATATCTATTGGACAGTGCTGATTTAGAGACACTTGATGAAATTCAATTTTTTTTTGGCAGTTGTACTTCAAGGTAGAGTTGCATATGTCTAACCAGAAGCACATAGTGTCTGACATCATTTTGTGATGTTAGTAACCATAGTTGATCAATGTTTTGGTTTATTTATTAATTACGGGTTACAAAATGGTGATATTTTAATTCTGTCATTCATGTTGTAATTCTATTCCATCTACTGTTTAGCTCACCAGTGGTACAGCTCAATAGGGAAGGCAAGATCGATGCTTGATTATTTCCCTTTATTAATTCTCAGAATTATCAGTTGGCTTATTGATAAACTTTAAAAATATTTAGCAGAGATTTTCTGGTCAAGGTGGCAGAATAACTTGTTAATGTGGTGGATTACCATTGAACCAGCCTTGCATCCTTAGAATAAACCTCACTTGGCCATAAAAAAATTAGGGGTCCTTAGTTTCATGTAATTTTCAGAATGATTTACAAAGCTTACATAGGAATGAAGATGCAGGTTGTAAGCAAATTGAATGAATACTCTCTGCTCCCAACTGAGATAATAAATGGCTTGTAGTCTTCGAAAATGTCAAGGTCATGAAAGACTAAAGAACTGCTCCAGATGAAAGGAGACTAAAGAGACATTAGTCGTTGAATATGACATACGATCCTAGACTGGATCCTGGATGAGGAATACAAGGTTTCCCCTTCTTTCACTCTAAAGGATGTTAGTGGGACAATTGGTGATAATTGAATAAAGTTTGTAGATTATATGATAGTTACTTCTCTGTTTTTGATAATTGTACAGTGGTTATACAAGAGAATATTATTGTTTTTAGGAAATGTACACTGAAATGTCCAGGGGTAAAGGGATATTATGCCTACAATTTATTCTCAAATGGCTCAGAAAAAATATATGTAGGAAGAGAGTGAGGGAGAGGAAGAAGAAGGGAGAAATAAAGAGGAAGGAGTGAGGGAGAGAGAATGGTAAGACAAATGTAGAAAGCATTTGGGGAATATGGATGGAATGTATACAGGAATTCTTTGTACTATTTTTGCAATTTTCTGTGAATCTGAAATTACTGCAAAAAGTTAGTAAACTAAAATAATGTCTACGATTTTTAAAAATCATCTTTGTTCTCATTGAAAGGATATAAATAGATTGGCATCAGTTTGAACTCAAAGCCATATTAAAAAGCACTTCGCAAATTTGAGAGGGATTCTGAAGAACAAGACGATAGTTATGAATCAGTTCTGTGAAGAGTTGTATGGTGGTTTAAAATGTGTCCATAAATTCTTCGACATTCCTTTTAAGAACTGGAGTTAAATTTCCCTCCTTTTGACTGTGAGTTGGACTTAGTTACTTGCTTCTAACAAATAGAATATGGTAGAAGTGGTATGTGTCTCTTCTGAGACCAGGTCATAAAAGATGGTGTGGTTTCAAAAGTATCTGTCTTGGATCACTAGCTCTGAGGGAAGCCAGCTGCCATGTCCTGAAGCCACTCAGGCAACCTTGTGGAGAGGTCCATATGAGGAGAAACAGGTCTCCTGTCCACACCCATATGAGTGCTGCATGTTGGACATTTAGTGACTGGCTAGAAATCGCAGAGAAGAGAATTAAAGAAATATATAAAAATGTAAAATAAGACATGAAGTTGAAAATAAAATCATGCATGAAAGTAGGTTTAAAGTAGAAGGAGATTTAGTGGCAAAGACAAACGTAAGAGTTGTATGACAGGAAATCTTGAAAGGATACTTTTTCATTGTGTTTCTAGTACTTTCCAGGTAATTCTGATTCCTCCTTCAATTTAAATCAATCATTTATTAAGCACCAGATGATTCAGATGTGCTCCTTGTTCTCAAAATGCTACTTGGAAACATCCTTGACTGTGAAAAAGGTTTTTTTCATGCTCACTGTCCTTATTTGTTCCTTTGTTTGTTACTATGGTTCTATATTGGAGAAGAAATTTTATTATTTAAAATTTGTCCTCAGAGAGAACTTATGCACCTGGAAGGGGGATGCTCTGTGTCTGAGAGTTACCATTCACAGAACAGATATTGCTGGGGACATAAATCAGTTAACTGGAATTGTGATTTATGTATTCTCATATGGGTTGCCATACCTCCAAAGAGATGATATATGTATTTCTGGCCTTTTAAGACTGAGGCTCAGATCCTAGAGGACTCAGTAGCCACATCTACTTGGCCAAAGTAGAAAAGGGCAGGAAACAAAAGTGGAGAATGAGGCCACAATCCATATTCACCATAAAAGGATTCTTTTTGCAGCACTGGGAAAGCGGTCCGTTTATTGAGCATAAAACTATATATACTCTACTGAGATCACTTAAATATTTACAGATTGACTTGTGCTGTACGTGCTTTTTCTATGAGATATAAGCCATATTACTCTCTGATGTAAAGTCTTGGCTCAGTTTGGGTTCTGTGGGAGCAGAAATTGAAATGGGGATTCTTTTGTAAGTGCTGTGTTGAGGGAGAGCACTCAGCTAAAGGGGAGGGAGGGAAGCAGAGTGGGGCTGGAGAAGGAGCTAAGAAGGATGCATCTCAGCTGGAGACTTGCCTCAGCTTGACCCCACAGGGCACTCTGGAGCATGATTTGTACCACAGAGTTGTTCTCATCTTGAGGCAAAGGGCTGGCTTTTTGTATTTCATGTCAGTCAGCCACTGGCCATGGGCTGCTTCGTGGGGTGTGTGGAGGTGCAATCTCCAAGAAGTGGCTCCGGGTTGGCTAAGGGGACGTCTTTCAAGAAGGGAACATCTGTGAGTCATTAGCAGACAACACTGATGGGTGCATGGCTTGATGACAGGAGTCTTGGCAGTGAACCAAGAGTGTCTACAATAGGTTTGAAATTTTTACATGGTAATTATGTCAGAATCTGGCTAGATGTTCCCCAAACCCATTTCTTCTCCTGGGTACACAGCTTGACTAAATTTTCCAAATGCCCTTGCCGGTCAGTACCGCCATATGATTCAGCTTAACCAATAGAGAGCAGGGAGAAGTGACCTGTGCCACCTCTGGCCCTGGCCCATAACACCCCCTATGCTTGCATCCATGCACTCTCTTTCCAGCTTTGCTGAGCTCCCTCTTTATTTTTGTAACTGCCTGATGCAGAGCATCTAGTAGAGGAGGACTTTGAGGTCCCAGGGGATGGAGGAACAACTAGGTAGTGTCTCTGAATGAACATGAAGAGAACCATCCCCCTCCACAGACCCTTGTTGGACTGTGACATGAGCAAGAAACAAATTATTATTATGTTAACCCACTGAGAATTTTTCAGGTTGCTTGCTTCAGTAGTTAGCCTACTCTGACTCATTTAGTGAGTCCTCCATTTTTCAGAAACATGAATAGCTTCTGAGAACTTGATTTTCAGAATTTTACCAATTTTTTTTTCTTTTTTTTTTTTTAATTCATTTTTATTGTTAGACTTATTGGGGTGACATCTGTTAGCAAGGATTACATAGGTTTCAGGCATACAATTCCACAGTGCATTGTCAACTTGATGCATAATAAGTTCACCACCTAATGTGACCCCTCTTTCCATCCCCTTATATTTAGCTT